>JAJJWW010001656.1:0-29023 GCA_023531295.1 Papaver armeniacum
TGAAGTTACTAAAAATTTGAATAAGAAGAACAACCCATCCCCTTTAAAATAAGATGTTTTTGGTGTACTTGGGATGGAGTGTGTCACTTATACATACATTGATTTTGTACCTTTTAAGCTCATCAAAATATGCCATGAACGGGAATGCCTAATTTTGCAAAGACGAATATACTAACTTCATATTTGTATCGAAGGCGTTTGATAAAAAAATAAAAATGAATGGATATAAATATCAAGCGAATTTTCAAGCATTGCATCCGGGCAATCCGTCATCCGTCCATCCGTCATCCAATTCATTAGCGGACGGTCCAGGCACTTACCAAAGCAAAAATACGGATGATCCTTCGTAAATCCACGGATTTCGGGCCAAATGTTCACCCCTAATCCGAGTATAGAAAAACACTCATATGCAATTGGCCCAGTTTCTTACTTACTGGGCTCCAAAGGCAACAACTCAAAAAGGGTCCATCAATCAACCCAGGAGCTCAAAATTTCTCTTCTCCTTCTTCTTCAGTCTAGACAAAAACAGTGCCAGTGAGTGACAGATAAAAAAAAAAACTTCTCTCTCGAGAGACGATGCCGTACATAACGAGACCATCGCGGCAAACAGATTACAACCAGTTTCCGTCAACAACTCCGATCGTAATCGACAATGGCTCTTCAACTTTCCGAATCGGGTAAGTCCAGTCAATCATCATCACACCTCCATTTTCAAAACCTTAGGTTTTTGATTATAAACCCTAACTTTTATTTTTTTTGGTTCTTCAGATGGGCTGGTGAATCGAAACCACGAATCTCTTTCCGTAATTTGGTTCAAAGACCTCGTCATAAATCTACTGGTACGATTTCTTATTGAATTCTAGGGTTTGATTTTGGAATGGATGGATGGGGAAATTAGGGTGTAATGTTGGATGTTTGTTTATTTGGCTGGTTGTGTTTAGGTGAGACGGTAACGATTGTGGGTGATGCGGATCCTACATTGATGAAGTACTTTGATTGTACGCGTTCAACGTTGCGTTCTGCATTTGATAGCAATGTTGTTTATCAATTTGAGACTATGGAATATGTAAGGAAACTCTCATTTTTGTTTATTTTGCTGAATAAATATGATTTCCAACAGAAAAATTGCTCCGTGAAGGGTTTAAGGTAGAGACAAATTCAAATATCAATGTCAAACAATAAACTAGGAGAGATTTCTTCACTATTTTCCATGTTATCCACTCCATAATTTTCATCGTTTAACTATGTGTGGCAACTTGATGAGAGGTTCGACATAATTAGCCACATTCCATGTGTAAACTATGGATCAAGGCACTTTGACATTGATGAGCATTTGGATTGCTGTTGCAGAACAATGTTTATCCAGCCACTATCAGTTGCAAATTCTTAAAAAAAAAAAAAGAAAAAGAAAAAAAGAATTGCGATTAGCTCAGCTGCCAATTTCGTATTATTGCCTGGATTAGCAGTGGAACCTGACCTCCTAGTATCACCCCATAAGAAAACAAATAACAGCTAGACCTGAAGCCCCATCAAAACAAACATTAGTGTGGCCTTGATTTGGAGGAATCCAATAGTTGTCATTGATGCAGAGCTGCTTTCTTTACCAATTTTAGTTGATATTATCTTGGTTTGCTTCAATGACTACATGCTAGTGCGACATGTCACTTGAATATGAAACTTCCGTACTACAAAAAAGTTGACTGAAAGCTGAAACCTGGGGTTATATTAATAAGGATGTTTACAAATGAGTTTTTTTTTTTTTTTGTTCTATTGTAGATTCTTGATTATGGGTTTGAACGATTGGGTGTAAATGGGCATAAGGTATGTATATGCTTTTCTCATGAGCAACTTCTTATGTCTGGTTTAATTTAAAATTGTCCAATGCTTTTGGAACACAAGAACTCTTAACATATGCAGTTCTGCTTTGTAATACTCACAAACTAATACCCCCTTTTTTCCACTTAACTTTGGGGCAGGACAGGTTGATCATCCTGTACTGATTACAGAATGTGCATTAAATCCTGTTCAGTCTCGCAGTAAAATGGCGAACTTCTTTTGAGACATATGGGGTACCCTCAGTTGGTAAGAATTGTATTTCGATTTATCACCTTTATATCTTGGTGTGGCTGGGCTTCTACTTTGATTTATTTCTTATCTATTCCTATTATTTTCAGATATTTGTTATTTTCTTTTCAGATATATGTTTCTTTTGAACTATATGTAGTAGTTTGTGGTCAAGGAAAAATAAAAAAAGATGGGCCATTGTCTTATAATTTTGTTGTTGTTGCTTTATGTTTTCTGGGATCTCAGCTTTTGGAGTCGGCGCTGCATTTAGCTACAAGTACAATCAGCAGCTTGGGATTTGTGATAAAGATGGCTTGCTATATGTGCAGGATTCACCACAAGTCATGTTATGCCAGTAAGTTTATCATGTATAATTTCTGAATTAGTAAGACCAAGTTAATATGCCTTGTATCTGCGATTTTTAGCTATGTTAGGTTAGTATGGAAGCAAAATCTGATATTATCTGGGTGCAGGCGTCAATGGTGATTTACAGGTCCATCAGTCTGTTTTTATAGATTTGAATACATTTGAATAAACTGCTCAGCGTAAATGCTTAATATTTGGTTACAGAACCAGCACAGTTGCAATTCATCTAGCTAATCGTACTTACGTCGTACAATATATCTGTACTTGCAGTTTGTCGCTGGGGAGCCTGTTCTTGAAGGTTGTTGCAGAACAAATGTCGGTGGATACCATGTCACCGACTACTTTAAGCAGCTTCTTTCTCTGAAATATCCCCACCACATGTAAGCAAGTACAGTTGGTTGTCAATTTCCATATTTTGAAAGACCTTTTATTTTTTTATTTTTTTTTTTTGATGTGAAAGATATTTTTAATTTAGCTGGACTTCTTACAGCTTCACTTGTTAGTCATATCCACTCTTTTCCCACGCGTATGAAGCAAACTTGCTTTTTTGCCAACAAGAATTTCTTGTTTGCTCATCCAATTTGTTTTAATGTGCACAAAAATAGGAATATCATTTCGTGGGAGAAGGCTGAAGAACTGAAGAGGGAGCATTGTTATGTATCTCAGGACTATGCTCCAGAAGTTCAACTGTTTCAGGTACCAAGGCTTATAAGTTCATGCAATTATGCTCATTGTTGCAGATAAGTTTTTATATAATATTCTCTTATAACAGACCGGGGGACAAGACAGCCGAAGAGAAGAGCATATGTTGGCAGCTCCCTTGGGTTCCTCCTCAAGTTGAAGCCGCACCCTCGGCAGAAGAGATAGCAAGAAAGGCAGCTATAAGGGAAAAACAAGGTCAACGTCTTCGAGATATGGCTGCAGCCAAAAAGTCTTCTAAAATCATTGAACTCGAAAATGAACTACAGGGGTTGGAATTTCTTCTTCAGCAGCTTTCAGGTGTGGAAGAGGCTGATATACCATCTTTCCTCTCTGCAACTGGCTATGTCTCAAAGCAGGAAATCGAGTCTGCCATTGCGAAGGTAACACAGTCTTTACGGAAGACAAAAGGTGAGCAAGTAGAAATGGAAGAAAAGGCGGAGCCATCGTATCCGCTAATTGATGTTCCTGACAATATGTTGACTCAAGACCAGGTAGCTATTTACGTTTAGTTTTTATAGTTTTATCCCCTGCTTTCTGTGATTCCATGTCGATTTCATATTCAAGTTCTTATTGGTGGTATTTTTTTCAAATACAGCTAAAAGAGAAGCGAAGACAGTTATTTCTGAAGACGACATCTGAGGGCCGGCAGCGAGCCAAACAGAAACGATCTGAACAGGAGCTACGTGAGAAAAGATAAATCAACTGGACGAGGAGAAACGCTTGTATGTTTTTACACTTTTTGGGCTCCTCGATTTTTCTTTTGTAGGAAATCTCAAATTGGTGCCCCCTTTTCTTTTTTGTAGAGAAAACCCAGAGCTATATCTAGAACAGCTGAATGCTAAACATAAAGAGCTCTCTGAAAAAGTTGAGCAGAGAAAGCGCCTGAAAACAAACGGATCACGTCCAAATGGGAATCAAAATCCGGCAGGTGGTGTTGGCCGTGGTGAGAGGCTGAATGCTGCTAAGAAGGAAAGGATGCGCCTCTTGACTACTGCAGCATTTGATCGAGGAAAGGGAGAGGACACTTTTGGAGCCAGGGAAGAAGACTGGCAACTTTACAAACTTATGAGCAAAGACAATGACGATGATGAAGATGAACAAGATGAGGATGAGGCAGAGCTGGCTCGTATAACTTCTCGGCTCCAGGTAACTCTTGAAGTAACATGGCTAGCTCGCATTGTTCTATACGTATCTCTTGTGTTCTCTTTTTCCATTCCTTTGGTGAGTGATGTAGTTTCTGTATCATTACATGACTTCCATTACCACTTGGATGTTGGCCATAACAGGACATAGATCCATCATTCGTCGCAAAGGTTGACGTTATTCCTGTTCAACCTGCGGCTGAACTTCCCAAATTTCGTCCCACCACAAAGGAAGATTTCCAAATCATAATTGGGGTTGAGAGGATTCGGTGCCCTGAAATTCTATTTCAACCAAACATGGTAGGAATTGACCAGTCTGGGCTTGATGAGATGGTTGGAGTCTCAATGCGAAGATTGCCAACAAAAGGCAATGGCGTGGAGGACAGAATCACAAGTTCAATACTTATAACAGGAGGAAGCTGTCTCTTCCCTGGTATGGCTGAGCGGTTGGAAGCTGGAATCCGAATGATACGCCCTTTTCAGTCACCTATAAGAATTGTCATGGCATCTGATCCAGTCCTTGACGCATGGAGAGGGGCTTCTGCTTATGCTGCTTCCTCGCAATTCTCAGTACAAACCTTCACCAGGGAGGATTATTATGAGAAGGGTGAAGACTGGCTACGGAAGTATCAGCTGAGGTACTCACTATAAATCATGTATCAGTTAGATTTGAAAACCAACAGTTGATAGTTGTAGACTTGTAGATATCATTTTTAACTTAATGGAGCTATTTCGTGTTATGTATTACTATGTCAATGACTATATGATTTCACTAGATTAGTTCTCTACTGATATGATCCTTTGCGAATTAGATTTCTTTGCTGACATTCTCTTACTTTAATGATTGACATTATCTCAAAACAATATGATAAAGCTACTCTGTACGATAAAGTGATTGTTCTTGTCTTATGATATGCTGTTAACCAAATTCATGCTTAAGCACCCGAAAAAGCATTCTGATAGGTGGGCAAATAAAAGATGGGATGATTGCTGCAGTGCTAATTTACGTATTTTTATGTATTTGTTACTACGTATAGAATAGGTCTTGCTGCAGTGCTAATTTACGTATTTTTGTGTATTTGCTACTACGTATAGAATAGGTCATGTACTACTTCAATGTTAGCACTACTCTCGTCTCAATCAGAATTCGATTTGTGGTAAATCTGTCTGCTTACCCTTACACAGTTTGTAATAGCCACAGTTCTCTTAACTTGCAGCAATTGTGCACCTTTACACAGCTTTAAGGGTTTTTGTTCTCCTGAAATTTGTTTGACTAGATGAATCGGAATATGCTCTTGGGCACACATCTGATATTTATTTTGTATGTATCTGGGGCGCTTAAGTTATCTCTTCTGTGTGTGTGCTTGTAAATTGATCCCATTATCTGTATCAAATCTAAAACTTGACTTCCTGTTGGTGAGGATGAGAATAGCTTTTACTACTAGTAGTTATTGTTTTCTGGATTGGCTTTGGTTGGTTCATAGTTCTTTGCAGAAATTAGAGAATAAAAGGACAGCAATGATGAAATCTGCAGTATCACGTGTGAACGAAGAGTTGGTTTTCGAGACCTGCATTCAACCACGTCGCCACATCCATGTACTCTTCTCCTTCTGATTTTACTCATACTTTGAATTTGTTTTCCATCTATTCTTGTTAGTCATATCTATAAACTACCTCATACATGGTTACACTGACTACTACTCTTAAACCTCTACACCATTAGTTTGTCATTCATGAAATTGATCAAAACACTCAAGGTATTAGATTCATGAATATTTTACATCCACCTAAAATATGCCACGTATTGTCATGTAGATTCAGTTACAGCTGGATATTGATTTTACGTCGATATTTTTTTTTTTTTTTTAAGTTGACCTCATCTCACAATCTTAACTGCAGAAGTAGTGTAGCATCATTAACCTTAGTTTTTGTGGTTCCCATCTTCCATATCCCATCTGCTATCTCTATCTCAAGTTTTCTCCCAAATATGAGAGGAAGTAGAAAACCCCAAATTTAACAGTTGTAAAGTGGGCTCCCCACTCTGCAGAGACAAGACTGGTAAAGTTTTTTTCATACACACATTTTTCTGCTTTAGATTCTCTTGTTATTTTTCTGTACGGTATTTGATTTCTTCCATTCAATTGGTTTTGTCTGGCCATTCTTAATTGATACAAGACTTCAGTTTTTTTTTCACGCCTTGAAAATTCTAGATATTTTTCTGAGTTCATACTATAGAAGCAATGTTTGAAAAACCGCACTTGTTACAGTGCAAGGACCACTTTATGTTTTAATGATGTTAAGGCCTTTTTTTTTTGAAAAAACTGAGAAATCACCTATTCTGAAGTTACATTACATAGGTCGTGGTTTATTAGTTATATTGAATGCATTTTGGTCGTGGTTTATTAGTTATAAATCCGTTATAACACCCATTTATAGCGATAACAGTCATAGATACCTTTAAATTTTTGTCCATCTCATTCGAGAAAAGTAAAAGTTTTCGAGACGTGTATCTAGAGGAGTAGATAAGTAAGTGCTGTCAAGTGATTATCACTATAAGAAGAAAAGAGCATTTGGATATACATAAAAGGGTAAGTTTTAGAGAATCACGGCATCTCAAATATGGCAGGCGCGGCGCAGATGTGAACTCATAAACTGTGACAAATCATTGATCTATGACTCTAGGTTCTCATTTCATAATCTTATCCCAACAGTTGGATTATCACTATTGTTTTTTTTTTTCCATTTTCACTGCTCCAGATCATAAAGTTAGGATGAAGATTTAGTTAGTAGTCTCCATCACCAACTTCTTCTAGTTGAAGTACTTTTTTTCTTTATTACTTTGTGTTCTTAGAACATGCAATCACCAACTGTTAGTCTCAGTTACACAACTTGTTAGGTTTATTCTTTTCGAGTTTTCCACGATAAAACAAGACATATTTAAAGCCCTTTTGTTCAAACCGAACTTGTCACAGATTTTTTGTTGTGGGCCCGTGGGCCCCGCGGAGGATAGCAGGGGCCAGTTTGTGTGATAGCTTTTGGAGCGGTTTTTCAGTGGCGGTTTTATTCGACGGTCTGTCAAGCATTTTTGTTTGCCAACAGCATCTCTTGGTACCTTTTCTATTCTACTCCTTTACACGTATGTGTATGAGCAACCAGAAGTTTACTCTAGTGGGGGCAATTTCGTATAGTAAAGTTTATAAATAACAAAAATATAGATTCTACTGATCTTATCACCGCATGATTTTATCATTGTGCTACAATAACACTGCAAAAATATAAATTCTAGAAGTTTAACGGGTTTTTTTTTCTTACGAACTCGACAGACTTGTCTGAATAACAAAAATATAGATTCTACTGGTCTTATCACCGCATGATTTTATCATTGTGCTACAATAACACTGCAAAAATATAAATTCTAGAAGTTTAACTGTTTTTTTTTTTCTTACAAACTCGACTGACTTATCTGAATAACAAAAATATAGATTCTACTGGTCTTATCACCGCATGATTTTATCATTGTGCTACAATAACACTGCAAAAATATAAATTCTAGAAGTTTAACTGTTTTTTTTTCTTACGAACTCGACTGACTTGTCTGAATTTAAGTCTTCTAAATCTGACTCATTACACCTGAATTTGACTCATTACATTGAATCTGACCCATTACATCTGACTCAAAATTATTAATTAGTAAAGTTAATTATAAAAGAGTATTTGAATCTAGTCATATATGGGCCTAGTGAGTCGGATAGAAAATGATACATGACTCAAATAGACACATCATACATGACTTAAATAGCTCCGAGTCAGATGTATGAACCGAGTTAGACATCAGAAAAATTAAAAAAAATAAACGATCTGATACCCGATTCAGATAGCAAGTCAGATTCCAACAAACAAGATGTACGCCTATTAAAACTCAAAATCAACTACCAGTAAAGAAAATCAACTCATATTTCAGTGATTGGATGAGATTCTATATATGTAGATGTGTGCTAGGAATATAGTACAAGTTGTGGTCTTTATTGGTTACAAATAGCAACTTTTTGCATCCAAACATTATGAAAAATGCAAGTCGGATTCAGATGCCTCTCAAACTCATTCCACGCGAGGGGGAGTATGTGTCGCTCCATAACATGATCAATATATAAAACCAAAAAGGTAAAAAATGGTGGGTTTAGGGTCCCCCATGCACCACCACCATGACCAACTTATTCTATTATTGATCATGATACATTTTTACAGAGTTGGGTATAAGTGGTAGTATCATAGTGGGGATGAAGCTAGGTAGTATCAATATCATCTGTTAGAATTTAGCCACGTCTTCTTCACTGACACCTAGCTAGGGCTACTTTTCTGATCATGGAGATATCTTTATCTTCCAAATCATTCAAAAACAGTATCTTTTTTCAATTTGTTATGGCAAGAATCAATTTAAGTACATTATGAAGATTGAGTGGATCTTTAAACGTGGTCGAATGAATCAAAATATCTGTGTTTTAGACTTTAGTGTTGGTCCATTCCAAATCACAATAGTAGATACAAGTTAGTAATTCTGGAAAGAAGGCAAGTGTTCAATGGTTGAGTTGGTAAGATACTTGGTGGTTGTACGACGCTTATAATTATATTGAGTGAGACCTTAGACCTGAATTCAAATTTCATTAGCCATTTCATGGAAATAACATGTTTTACGTCGTTTGATTAAAAAACTATTTTCATGGAATTGTAAAAAAAGAAAAAGTGGCTTAAAATATGTTTTAAACTCAATTCCATGCAATTCCATGAAAAGTCTTTCCTTACGTCCCCAAGGAATTGATTCCATGGAACTGTTTCCTTTCCCTGTTATCAAACACAGACTAAGGCTTAGTTTGGTATTCTGACTTTTGTAGAAATGACTTTTCTCACAAGGCGTTGTTGTCTTTGTCTTTGTGAGAAAAAAGCAGTTTGATGTTTGGTAAAATATTAACTAAAATTAAAGCTGATTAAAAAAACAGTCAAAGTGTGTTTGGTAAAATATCAAATTCAACCATTGTTATTGTATCAAATGACAAAAACAGACATATCTTTGAAAATAGTTTTATTCGATTTTATTGGCTTTAAAAATAATTATTTTTTTAATATTCAATATAAATATATATAATATTATATTTACTAATTGTTACTATTATTATGATTGTTAAAAAAATTATTTTACATAACCACTTTTTAATATATATATATATATATATATATATATAATTTTCAAACAAAAAATCAAACTAAAATTAATTAAGTAATTATTTAATATTTGTCTATATTTTTATTATTGATAAACGAAATGGTAAATGAAATAGTTTGAAAATAAAAAATAATAATATTTAAAGACTAAAATATAAGAAATAAAAAAATTGATTGTATATAATTTAAGGGTAACTTTTGTCATTTTTAAAATAAAATAGGAACAAAAAAGATAAATCATACATTAAATTTAGGTGGGACCAAACATCTTTTGTAGGCTTTTAAAAGCTCCTCTCCCAGAACTTTTGAAAATTGAGGAAGTTGGGAAGTGCTTTGGGTAAAAGGCACTTTGATTTTTTTTTTACCAAACACCAATTTCAAAAATTATTGACATATATAGGTTTTGAAAGTGCTTTTGGAAAAATAAAAGCATTACCAAACCCAGCCTAAGAGTTTTTTTCTTTAAAGTGTGAATATTGTAATGCATGCCTAATGCCTTAAGAATCGCCATGAATCGCTCTTTTTCTCACACTAACCAATAGTTTTCAAGTAACCAAGATAATCTTAGCTTTGGAAAGATTCATGCGCGCACTGCAAATGCAGGCAGCTCAATACAAAATAATTTTGAGCCCTGCTGCTGCGACTATGTTTTTTTTGTTTGTTAGTAATGATATGGTCCATCTCTGCTAGCTTTTGATGCCCATCAAAGGCTCTGACTTTATACATAAAAACTTACATTGCTCTCTGCTCAAAACCTACAAAGATTCAGGTGAGGACCATGCTCACGGGAATTAACCCGGTTTGTTTATTTATACGTTTAAAGCGAGCCACATGTCTAGCTATTAAGTGCTTGATTCTGACGAATCGACCGACGTGACCGTCAACTATCACCTCGAGTTCACAAACTTGTTCAAATGTGCTGCTCCAAGCAGCATGAGCATGCACCCTAGCCAACATATACATGCTACAAACATTGCTATTAGAGACGGTACCGACCAAAAAACTCTTCGATTGCACGTGGAATGACACAAGAGGAGCACGTAAGTCGTTGCTACTGCGTCTGGTCCGAAGGAACTCAAGAGTATATATCATTGTATATACTTCTCAACGAAAAATCGAAAGAAATTTCTTCTGAGCTACAGACAGAGAGTTTTCCTAGATGGCTAGCTAGATAGATAGGATATACATAGATTCATTGAAATTCTATCTTAGACTATAGATTTGGAGGGTGAGGAGGAGTTTCAACATTCAAGGATCAAGACTATAAACAGTCACGGGCTATGATCAATGAAAACGGACTTTACTAACAAGGGTCTCTGTCTAAATATAGTACAAACCATTGCACTTGAGCCTTAATTTTTCTCTATATAAAGACCGTTTTGACCCACAATCATACACCCAAATTTAGACTTCATTCACTAGTTTTTTTTTCTTTCTTTCTTTGTTTTCCCATCATCCACAATACTAGTAGTACTATCCTAATATTTTTCACTATGCAATCACTAGTTTTCTTCTTCTGTGTTTTCATCTCCTTGATCTTGTATCTGTTTATAGGACTATACAAATGGAACAGTAGGAATAGTAGTAACCGAGCAAGAAGAACCAAGTACAAGAGCTTACCACCGGGTTCAATGGGTTGGCCATACGTTGGGGAAACGTTCAAGCTCTACACTCAAAATCCTAATACTTTTTTCTCCATGAGACAAAAAGGGTAATAATATATATATATATCTTTAAATGATCAAAATCGATACACGGATTATATTTTCATGTTTTTGATTGATTTTGATTGTATGTATGTATAGGTATGGAGATATATTTAAGACTCATATTCTGGGATGTCCTTGTGTGATGATTTCGAACCCGGAAGCAGCAAAAGTAGTGTTAGTGAGTAGTGCTCACTTGTTCAAACCAACATATCCACCAAGTAAAGAGAAAATGATTGGACCTGAAGCTCTATTCTTTCACCAAGGAGATTATCATTCCAGACTAAAGAAGTTGGTTCAAGCTTCATTTCTTCCTTCAACTTTAAGACAATCAGTACCTGACATCGAGAAGCTTGTACTTGTCAAGTATCTTCCTACTTGGGACAACACCACCATTAACACTCTCCAAGAGATGAAAAGGGTATACATATTTGTGATGCTCATTGAATTTTTTTTTTTTTATAAGATACACCAGTGATCCATAGAAGTACACCTAGGTATCAGAGTACTTAAAACGTACATATGTATGATATGTTTTTTTTTTATTTGTTGGGTTTTAGTACGCGTTTGATGTGGCAATACATTCGGTGTTTGGCCGACATTCAGATTCCGAGACCGAAGGCATCAAACAGCTCTATCATTGCTTGGAGAAAGGATACAATTCTATGCCTTTCAACCTCCCAGGGACACCGTTTCGGAAAGCAATGAAGGTACGTAAAGAGTGTACATTACTTCACCACTCTTATTATTATGTATATCATCAAGAAGTGATACCGACTTGTTTGTTGTGTGTAGGCAAGAAAACTACTAAATGAGACCCTGAGGAGAGTGATTGAGAAAAGAAGGGAGAGTAACAAGGACAGTGAAGGATTGCTGGGAGTATTACTGAAAGGAGAGTACTCAACAAAAGATCATCAGACCAAGACAACAACGTTGCACCGCCTTAGTGATTCTCAGGTCGCTGACAACATCATAGGAGTCATATTCGCTGCGCACGAT
This sequence comes from Papaver armeniacum, assembly GCA_023531295.1. Taxonomy (NCBI): domain Eukaryota; kingdom Viridiplantae; phylum Streptophyta; class Magnoliopsida; order Ranunculales; family Papaveraceae; genus Papaver; species Papaver armeniacum. The sequence goes on from JAJJWW010001656.1 coordinate 12,197, forward strand.
ACTACAGCTAGCGTTCTTACTTGGATTCTAAAATATCTTCATGACCATGGTGAACTCCTAGATGCTGTTGTGGTAACTAGTTTGATTCACTTCACATAATCTTTATCTTCTTTCTCAAAATTCAGAATTTTGCAATTTTGAATTTTATGGTCACAATATTTCCACATGTATACGAGACAAAAAAAAAAGAAGAAGAAATTATTTTTGGTCCCAAAAATAAAAGAATCACAAATATTGATACTGTACTACTGTTGTTATTGCGGCAGAGGGAACAAGAGAGTATTCAACAAACAATAATGGAGGAAAACCGCGACGGGCTGACTTGGGATGACACCAAAAAGATGCGGTTGACAAGCAGGGTACGTAACAAATACTTGTTGATGTGCAAATGGGAGGATAAGCTAGAATCTATATATATGTACTTGTTGATGTGCAGGTAATACAAGAGACACTAAGAACAGCAAGTATATTGTCTTTCACATTTAGAGAAGCTGTGGAAGATGTAGAACTACAAGGCTACTTAATACCCAAAGGATGGAAAGTTCTTCCACTCTTTAGAAGCATCCATCATTGTGCTGAATTCTTCCCTCAACCTGAAAAATTTGACCCATCCAGATTCGAGGTACGTTAACCGCAGGATTACCACCAATTTTCTTGTTTTAGTGACTGTCAGTTTGCTGTCCCATCAAGCAAACATTAAGGGGTCTAGGTATAATTTTTGTGGACATACCAAATTAAATATCAAGTTACCGGATAGATTTAAAATGTCAATATCATTAGCAGTGGCAGAGTCCGCATAGGTTAATTATCTGGATGATTAGATTCCGGTTTTCTTGATTTGCATTGTGGTTGTGGGGTGTGACTAATAACAAAATTATTTGTCCTCTGCTGATGTTGTTGCTGCTGGTGCAGGTTCCACTAAGACCAAACACGTACATGCCATTTGGGAATGGAGTCCACTCGTGTCCAGGCAGTGAGTTGGCTAAGCTTGAGATGCTTGTTCTTCTTCACCACCTGACAACTTCTTACAGGTACGTCCGTACAATTTTTTGCCTCGTTTCCCGTCACCTGACTCTTCTTCTGGCTTTTCTTCAAAATCTTATCTCGGCACTAACCAAACACTTGGCAAACATGCAAAAATTGCGAATGAATTCATTATATAATTACCATGGCTGAAAATCTAAACTCGTAGACACATACTCCCTCCGTTCAGTTTTAGATGATGTTTTAGGTTTTTTTTTTTTTCGGAAAATAGATCATTTATCTAAATATTTTTAAAATCCGGTTCACATGGACGAGTAAAAATTAGTATGGGTGAAATGGACAAAAAAAAAATAGCAAGGATGAAACTGGATTCATCCTGACTTAAACTTAAAAATTAGCAAGGATGAAACTGGATGCATCCTGATGTAAATTAAAAAAAGAAAAAGTATTTGAAAATGGGTAGGATGAAACTGTTTACATCCTAATTTATTTTTATATTTTGTCCATTTAAATGATGATCAAAACCTAGATGTCTATTTCACCCGGGATTTGTTGATTTTGGTCTTTTTAACCAATTTTGTGTTTTTTTTCCACAATACTTGAGTGTTTTCATATTTTTCCACAAAACTAGCAATAACACCCTAATTTTTTTTCTTGGAATTATAAGTTTTTTTTTTAATGCACTAATAATAATTAATGTTTGAAGACTTTTTTTAAGGTATAAATGGAAAATCTTCATATCTTTCTCCATTTCTTAATCTGCGTGAGAACTCCAAAAACATCATCTAAATTGGAACGAAACGAGTAATAAGTTTTTGCATATTGATCTGATTTGATATTTTTGGGTGCAGATGGGAAGCAATTGAGGAGGAAGATGGAATCCAATATGGTCCATTTCCGGTACCAAAACGAGGATACCCGGTTAGAATTACTAAAAGATCATCAATCTAATGATGATCATCAAAATCAAAATCACAATATTGATTACAATAGTCTTGGATTTGAGTTGATTAATCAAACAAATAAGTGGTGTGGGGGGGGGGACCCAGAATTGTATATAACAACCCCATCCCACACCGCCACCAGTGATTTATTTCTCTATTTCCCTGTCAGTTATTGTAAGGTGTATTATTCTTGTATTTATTATACAAAAAGGAAAGTAAAAATTATGAAAAAGGAAAAAGTAATAAAAAATTACTATGGTAATTTTGCATTTACATCCCAGTTTCCACTTCATCTGCATCTTACTATAACTTGAACGCATTTTCTTCTAAAGAGTATTCTCCTGACACCTCAATTTCACTTTATTTTACTATTCATTTTAGTAATTAATGTCGGTTTGGCAAAATAAAATAAAATAAATCAATTTACTAAGCCAGGTGGACCGGCAAATGGTGTGCGCCACTACGGGAAAAAAGAGCCTAAATGGCAGAGTTTTTATTGTTGATATAGCGGTCAAGATTTTACCGTAAGCCATTTGACCACACCACATAACACATGGGGTCTTTGAAAACTGACCAGATGTTTTGATAACCAAATTGTAGAAAAAATTAAGCAAATAAGGATGCTGCTGATAAAGAAGATACTCTGCATTGGACTGTGAACACATGAATCGGGTTTCGGTTCCACGTGATCACAAACAATCTTTATAAGAGTTGAATACATGCACTGAAGTATGAGAAGTGTAAGATATGCATAGGTAGATGATAATTCATAGATTCCAAACCCCTCTAGTTTGTCATGATCTCATTATCATCCCCCAGGGATCCAGATAGATCTGAGGTACGAGTATGCAAATGAAACTATCGGTGCAAAAGGTAAAAGAGACAGCGATTTACGTGGTTCAGCACTAAGGCCTACATCCACGGGTATGAGGAGATTTACTATAAGATAAATAGTTACAGAGATGATCACAAGGTCTTGTGATCATCGAACACTTGAGCTAAAACTCACTTACTTCTCCCTATTCTCTCTCCTCTCTCTCTTTTTCGATCCCCCCCTCAGTGGAGGGGGGGATACATATTTATAGATAAATTTGGTGGGTCCTACTGACAATGAGCTGTTGAGATCTTATCTTCTTGTGTTCTGTGCATGGTACGCGGACTTGAATATTACCCCGCGGGAGTGGTCCGCGGACTTCTATGTCACCCCGCGGCTTCGACTATGTCTTGATTCATCACGCTATTCAACCCTTGTTTCCATCGTTGGTCGTCCGACACGTGTTCTCTGAGCTACATTAAATGCGGGTGGTTGGAGCGGTCCAGTCCACGGCGAGTCGTGTCGGTCCTCTTGTCATGTCTATGTCGGTTGGACTACCTCGACCGTTGATCATGTCTTACCTCGTGATGGGTTAAGGCCATCCTTTGGTACTACGCGGGACTACCTATCTCGGGTGCCCCTTTATTTCGGCCGTTGGTCTTGACGGATGGCACGTTGTACGAGTGCCACGGATGCCCTATGTGTCATCCTTTGAGTAATGTCATCCACGTGGACCCTGGTAGTGCACGTGGCAATGGAGATAAATAAGTGTACTTACAATTTGCCCCTCTTCTTGCGACTGGGCGTTTGGCTTTTGTTGGAAGAAGAACCGTGTGATACGTTTTTATCTCCCTCATAACTTCTCCTAAAAAGGTGCTACCTGTATTTATTGTGCACGTTTCCCACGTCCGGCCATAAGCTGCCCTTTGGGTAGTGGACGGTCTCTTCAGTTCTAAAAAGAAGAGAGTGAGAGAATGTGACTTTAATTCACATTCTCTGTTTTATTCTTTGTTCTTTTGTCTTCATCTTCTTAACTTCCTCGACACCATTGTTCTTCTTTATTCTTTCTGCTTTGTGGTCGTTGTCATTCATTCTTTGTGTGGTCGTTATTGTTGCTATCACCTTCGTTGCTATTGTCGATTCATTCTGTGGTTCAGGTATGATCTTTGTATCCCGTTTAATCACCATCCCTGAGTCTGTCGAGTTTCTGATTTCTGGTGATGCGTTGATGATGAGTTTAGGTTTAAGTATACCCTGGGATTTGAGAGTTAATGCCATTGAGTTGGGTGTTTCATCTGCCATGCTTTTGATTTTATTTCTTCTTTTGAGTTTGGATGATAATCGAGAGTTTAAGCAAGCTGTTAGATGAAACCTAGGGTTATCTTCTTTTATCTTCTTGTTCTTGAGATTTTCTTGATTTTTGATCTTTCCTGCCTCTGATTTGAATTCCTATTCGTGTTTGTGCTCGTAGATATGTCCGATCATCCGCGGGTTCCTTACCAAACCCCCCCGTCAAGTCCTCATCGATCTCCCCGGAATGATCCCAACGTAAGGGGTGGAACTTCGCCTCCACTTACCCAGGGTAATCCTCGGGATAGACGAACATCTTCATCCTCTGGTCAAAGGCCTTCGCTTAAAAGAGGTGATCCTCCGCGGGGATCTAGATATGCCGCGAATCACCCTAGAGGTGGGTCTCCTAAGCAGCAGAATCCGCGCAATGAGCCTTTGGATGTGCAGCCCCTCCGCACTAAGCTTCCGTCGCGAACTAATCCACATGTCTCTAGTTCAAGTAAGTCAACTAAAACTCTTACTTCGAAGAGAAAGGCTACGGAGATAGAGTCTTCGGGAGACTTAGTTCCTCCTAAGAGGAAGGCTGCGGGTTCTGCGGAGGATGCTACGGAAGAAGCTTTCGAGGAAGACGATGTTACTTTAGTCCTTTATCTCTCGGGTAATAAAAGTTTACCTTCCGACACATTGATCTCGAGGCCTTCAAGGTGAAGCATGGTCTTGACATTTTCAGGTTCGTTTTTATGCCGCTGATAAAGACATAACTTATGAGATGGTTACCAATTATAAGTACGATGCCTTTCATTTGCTGACAACCGTGGGTGCTTTCGAGGCTGGTTTGATGCTACCCTTGTATAAAGATGGTGATGATTTCTACTGCCGGGTCCTGTCTAGCCGCGATACTGCCAAGAAAAGTCATAATCGCGGGGTGCAACAGTTGACAGGAAACTATCTTCGCCATCTTCGTGAATGCTATCTTCGTAGTAAGGGGAAAACGATGATGACTTGCTATGCCCCTAGATTAGAAAAAGAGAAAGGGTGGTATACTCCTGAGAATTTCAACAAATCCTTTGGAGATTATGTTAACGGGAATACTCGTAAGCCGTGGTCCGTGAGTCTACGGAACATTACTTGTTAAGGGGAAGTTCGCCTTTTGAGCGAGGTAAGTGATTCCAAGATGGCGAGGATTCCTGGCGCCGAAGGTCTTCCTATTCTGCCGAGGAGAGAATCAAGCGTGATCATGACTATGAGTGGTCTGCCACTTGTTCTTGAAGTCGTTGGCCGTGGGCCTATGGTTGGAGTCCCTGGTCCCCGTGGTTGGCGACCCTACGTGACGGTCTTCCTCGCGAAGCTTCTCCCGCTCGTTACGCTCATTACTGCCCGGCGGATGAGTTTTGCCGGTATGGATTTTGTTTATAGCCGTGATGTTGATGATGCGAGAAGACGATGATGTCCACGATGCTAATCTTCCTCCGCGGAATACCGCGTTGTTAAGGTGCGTTGTTTGTTTTCTTCATATGTATGCCCCTACGTTTTCTTAAATAATGTTGATTATGCCAAGGAAAGGTGACGCCAATGGTTCTTTTATCATTATGTGTTGTAGGTGTGTAGAGGTAAGAAGATTAATCCCAAGCAATCATTGAATTCTCCCCCGAGGGTTCCTCTCATTTCGAGGATGTAAATAGTCCCGTGTGTGGTGATGAGGACTCTTCCGATAGGGAAGAGCGAAGTGAGACTTCTCACTTTGTTCAAGAAGGTGATGGTGATCGGGCGGTTGACGGTGGAGGTGATGATCCGGCTTTTGGTGGTGGTCGGGATGATCCGGCTATTGGTGGTGGTCGGGGTGATCCGGCCCTTTGGTGGTGGTCTAGGTGATTCGGCTAGCGGTGGTGGTCAAGGTGACCGGCCATTGGTGGTGGTCAAGGTGATCCGGCCCCTTTGGTGGTGGTCAAGGTGACCGGCCACTTTGCCAGCTGGTGGTGGTAAAGGTGATTCGGATCTTGGTGGTATTGGTGGTGGCAACTCGTCTATTGGTGGTGGTGGAAACCATGGGGGTTACTAAGGCCGGTGTGAATGTTATAGATAAAGGTAAAGGAATTGTTCTTAGTAGTGGTGACAAGGATGGGGGTTCTTGTTATGAGTTCTCCTTTGGTAAGGTTTTATCGGGAACAATCATTTGACATGTCCACGGTTATGGGGCTTGTTTCGGACTTCACTGCTTCATTTGGTGATGATTGGAGTGTTCTCGAGGATAGGCTGTGTTGGTGGCCCATCCGCGGGTCGATGTTGGGGTTTTGGTAGTGCCTTCCGAGGGTTTTCTTGGCACCTCCTCCCTTTGTTGGTGGGGCCTTGGTGCAAGGTAATGTTGGTCTTTGCTCATGGTGGGAATACCTCGGATTCTCCCTTAGATGATTTCTCGCGATCCTTAGCTGCGGATGGCGATGATGATGTTTTGGCGTGGCTGCGAAAGAAAAACTTGCTGGTTGTTCCTCATCCTGCCCCGTGATTGAAGGGGAAAAGAGTTCGGATGCTTTTACTCGTAGGTACATGGAGTTAACCCCGAGGAGGCGGTAGATCGAGGATGGGGTAAAAATCTCGTAGCCGGCGGGCTTGATCTTGTGGTGGATCCTCCCCCTACCGTTCTTGACATGATGGCTATTCTTTGATGGGTATCGGTATAGTTACCCTGACAGCGGTTATTGGAGGTTTGTCTGTTCTTTTTTCCATCGATTTCGTTCGACTATGATGTGAACTAACTTCCCTCATTTTTTGATAGATGATGAGAAGTGAGTATTGTAATCACCAACTTTACCGGCTCTTCAAGGCTAAATCTCTCAAGCTAGAGGGAAGCTTCGACATTGTGAAGAGACGCTTTCGAGTGTCGAGGCTTCGATCTCCGCTAAGGATGAAGAAATAACAGAGAGCTAAAGAGTTTGCTTAAGCGTAAGGAGCAGCGGGGGCACGGAAGAGGCTCGGCTACGTTCGAGTTGGCTCTGGTTAAGGCCAAGTTAGCTGTTCTTGAGAAAAACTCCTCATCCATTTGGTCTGCGCTCCCTCTTCTTTGGTAGTTTCTTGCTCCTTATTTATTACGAGTTTTCTCTTTCTTCCCTCCTCCCATTTGTACTATCCTCGGTGGGTGGAATTCTGAATTGTTGTGGCTTCGGGTGAGAGGGCTCGTCAAAAGGGTCGCATTCTTTGAGTTAGTTGAAAAACTAAAGAGTGAGTCGGCTAAATGGAATGCCCGCGCGGATGTTCATAACGCGATGGTTGAAGAATGGCGTAAGAAAAAGCATTGCTTGGTAGATTTGCAAAATCGAAATAACCATGACCGCCATTTGTTCAACGGGGCTCTTTTATGGACGCGGGATAATCTTGAGCAAGCCCGCGGGCAGATTTCCTCCTTAGAAATTAAACTTAATGTTACGGAAACGAGCTGCGGCAAGCGCGGTCTTCTCATCCCTCGGATGTGCGGACCTATATGCGGCGTTTGGCCAAGGAGAGACGATGCTAGGGCGAGAATGTAGTGCTCTCGGTAGTGCTGTCGCGTCTCGGCTGATGTGGCTCGTCGGGTTGAGCGTGAGAGAGACTTAGAGGTGACTATGTATCGTCTTAACAAGGGGTTGGAATTGAAGAATGATGAGGTTAATCGACATCGTCATTCGGGCTCGATGCTTGAAATGACTCGAGCGCGCAAGTCGGTATGCTCATAATCTGCTGCGGGTAGATTATGATAAGTTATCAAATGAATATGATTATGCCGCGAAGCGAGGGATTCCGCGGTTGATCATTGTGAAGGTATACGTTTTCGTCATCGAGTGTGCTTTGTATTGTATCTGTCATAACTCTGTCTTCTTTACTTTGTTCGCAGAGCTCAAGTCAGACTTAAAGGCTGAGATGAAAAGTTTGCCGAAGCTCGGGCTAAGGTAGTTCAAGCTGGAGGGTCAAGTTAGCTATCATCGCGGTCTAGCCTCGTCTCGGGATGAAACGTTGAAGCAAGCTAATCAAAGGATAGACCCGACTTTGTACTTCCTTAAATCAGTGAGATGAGGAGCGTAGCCATAGGTCTCATGGCCCGCAAACAACGGCCGAAGAGATTAATAAGATTCTTGGTGAGATTGAGCTGGATCTTAAGAAAAACCATGGGTTAACCAAGAATTATACTCGGCGTCCGTGCACCGTGCTCCCATCAAGTTCTTGGGCCCTCCTCGGGTGGTAGTGTTCCATCATCGCTGAAGGATAAACCTGCGGATAACACTCCTACTCAGTAGACCGTAGTTAGTATGCTAGGGATTGATCTCGGTTGCTTATCCTTTTTTTTTGGTGTTTTTGTTATTTTGCCTGTTTGGGCTTGTAATCAACTTGCATGTATTAGATCAAACTTTGGTGTTTAAATCGATTTTGAATTTTGTTGAATTTATGTCTACCATCTTTAAATATAATGGAAAATTCCGTAGTGTTTGTAACCGCGGATATCAATCTTTGAGTTTGATAAAGTGTATTGTTCGTGCAACTCCGGAGGTTGGTATCCCGGAATCGTCTTGTGACCTTGCACCCCGTCCGGCTAACTCCTTGGCCGGAGGATCACCTGGACGGTGGGGGTCTGGCCGACGTTTAAGGATGTACTCCATTAAGTTCGCGGCTTGTGATATTGCACGGATATCTCATTCGTAAGAAGTCGCCTCCTGGTCATACACTTATAGACATTTACGGAGGAGTTACGAGAGATTGCATGTGTATGCTCGATATATTGCGTGTGTGTGTTTTGCACGGGATATTGCCCGGTATATTGTAGTGGGTATGATCCATGCTTTGTGCGGGATATCCCTCTTACTAAGTATAATGTCAATTCCTAATAATAGTAATTGTACAACGATTTACGTGGTTCGGCCTTAAGGCCTACATCCACGGGGTAACAATTGCATCGATATTTTATTAAGATGTGACATGGTTTTCAATGTACATTGTGTAAGTAGTATATACATGTGGTTCATATGATATGTGTTTTATATAGGTTGTGGGTTTTGAATAAATTGAAATGTGCGTGGGTAATGAACGGGATATGATATTTGAAAATGAAAACTTGGATTGATTGAAAAGTTAAGGTGCGTTACTCCTTTGTCAGAGATAGAAACATGTGGATTAGCAAGTCCATTTTCTTCTTACGAAATGCGCACTTGAGTGATTGGTCATGGGTAGTATGGCTTGAGGTATTTGGCATTCCATGGATGCATGAGGATTTCCCCTTTCATATTACGCGAGATAGTAAGAGCCATTTCTGCGATGTCATGTATTATGTAGGGTCCTCCCCAAGTTGGTGCTAATTTTCCCCACTTTTTTTCTCGCTGGTATTGGGGAATGGTCCTCAACACGTACTGCCCTTCTCCAAAATTCCTAAATTTCACTTTCTTGTTATATTCTCTGGCCGACTGCGTTGGTAGTTTTCCATTCTTTGCGGTCTTGCTTCTCTTCTTTCTTCGAGGTCGTCGAGCCTTTCCAACATCATGTCCGTGGTGAGATTCTTTTCCCGGGCTTGTCTTTGTAGTTGGAAGTAGAATTTCCTTGAGGATGGCTGCTTGACTCCGTAGGTGAGTAGAAATGGGGATTCTCCGGTGGGCTGATCTTGAGTCGTCCTATATGCCCATAGAACGTTATGCATTTGTTCACACCATCGTCCTTTGTACTCATCTAGTTGTTTTTTAAGAATGAGTGCCAAAGTTTTGTTTGTGGCTTACGCTTGTCCGTTGCTTTGTGGGTATATGGGGGTGGATTTGTTTTTCCGAATCTTGAAGGTGTCGAACGAGCAAGTCAATATTCTTTCCTTGTAATTTGTTTCCGTTGTCGGAGACTATCTCTGCGGGGATGCCAAACTGCGAGATGATATTTTGAAAAATAAAAGTGAAGACGTCGAATCCCGAATTCTTGCCGGTGCCTTTGCTTCTACCCATTTCTTTGAAATAATCCGTTGCCACTATTAGGAATCTTCTTTTCCCAGTCCACGATACGAGTGGGCCTACTATGTCGATACCCCATTTCCGAAGAGGCCACGGACTATCAACCGAGTTTAACTTTGTAGATGGGGCGTGGATTCGTTTACCAAATCTTTGACATTCTTCGCATCTCTTCGCCATTCTAGTTTGCATCTCGGATCATGGTTGGCGATGTAATAGCCTGCGTCTTTGCCTTATCTGCTAGGGATCTCATTCCCTTTGTGATTCCTGCGTCTCCTCTGTGTATATCTTTTAAAATGGCATGTCCCTACGATCGGGATAGGCATCGGCGAAGTGGTCAGGAATGATTTTTCGTATAAGGCTTGGTCTCTTAGCTCGTACATCCCTGCTCTTGACTGCACCTTCCTAGCTTTGTTTGATGTCTGGGGAGTTTCCCTTCGTTGAGGAAAGAGTGGATTTCTGATCTCCAATCTGCCTCCTGACTATAATCGTCGTCTTCTTCCGCTTGTCGTGTAATGTCATCGTTCTGGAAATCGTCGAATATGTATTCTCCGACATCCTCGTCAGAGATATCTTTCTCCTTAGGTTTGCGTTGGTTAGCCGCGCACGTTTCTTGGAGTTTGATGGATGGTTCGTACACTCTTGTTACCTTGATTGCTTTGACATCCTCGTTTTTAAGCATGGACGATATATATGCCAGGGCATCCGCGTGTCTAAGCTCCTTTCTGCGCAGATGTCGGAAATTGATTTTTGGTACTTGGGAGGCCAATGTTTGCACTAGAGCCATGTATGCCATTAGTGTTTCGTCATACACATTGTATTCGTAGCCTATCTGCCGTATGATCAGTTGTGAGTCGCTTGTTACCCGCACTTCTTGTATCCCTAATTCAATTATCAAGCGGAGAGCATGGATCACTCCTTCATATTCTACGATGTTATTGGTATGGCCTTCGAATTCCAATCTGAATGCGTGCACGATTCTGTCCCCTGTGGGTGTGGTGATGACGATGCCTATCCCCGCGCCCTCTCTATTTTTGGAGCCATCAACAAAGACCTCCATTTGCCGTGGGTTCACGGCTCAAGAATATTATTTGGCTCTGGTTTTTCTATTTAAGGCGCGCCCATAGCCTTCCATCCTTGTATGCGTACTTCTTCTTCGTTGTCCAAAGGCGGGTCCGCTAGAAAATCTGCTAATACTGCGATTTCGGGAGTGTTGGAGCTCATAGTGGATGTTGAATTGGTCGAGGTATGTGCTCCATTTTGCTATACGTCCTACCTTTCCTGCCCCTTTGAGGATGGTCTCTAAGGGTGCCGAGCATGGGATACGTATGTCATGCGTTAAGAAATACGTCCTCGGCTTTAAAGTTGACCATACGACGGCTAGGATTATTTGTTCGATTCTCGTGTAGTTTCGTTGCGGAATTCGGGGTCTTCTTGACATAGTAGATCGGTTGCTCCTCCTTCGTATGGGTTCGGCGAGCACTTTGCGCTTCTTTGCGTCGTCTGTTCTTTGCAATGTAGAGTGCCAAAACCTCCTCGGGTCCGGTTTACGAAGGATGGGGATTTACGCTAGGTATTGTTTAATGCCCAAAAAAAGCTTCTTCGCATTCTGTCGTCCATTCAAATTTAGTCCCTTTTTTTCGGTATGTTGAAGAAGAGTTTGCACCTATCAGGGATCTTGATATGAATCTTCCCAGGCTGCTAGGGATCCATTGAGCTTTTGTACCTCTTTCAGGTTCTTCGGAGAGGGCATGTTTGTTATGGCTCGGATTTTTGCGGGATCTACCTCAATGCCCCTTTTTGTCACCAGGTATCCAAGGAATTTTCCTGAGGTCACCCAGAAAGTGCATTTTTCCGGGTTTACCTTCATGTTGTGCTCTCTCATAGCTCCGAAGATGTCCTTCAGGTCCTGGTGGTGGTTCTTTCTTACTCTGCTTTTTACGAGCATATCGTCGACGTAAACCTCTAAAGTCCTGCCGATCCATGGCTTGAAAATAGCATCGACCATCCTTTGGTACGTTGCTCCCGCGTTTCGGAGCCCGAAAGGCATTCTTACGTAACAATAAAGACCATGGGGTGTGTAAAATGCAGTATGTTGCTGGTCTTCTTCTGCCAAAAATAGTTGGTTGTATCCGGAATATCCGTCCATGAATGACAACTCTTCATATCCTTCTATTTGCGTCGACTAGTTGGTCAATCTTTGGGTAATGGATAACTATCCTTTGGGCATGCTTTGTTCGGGTTGGTGAAGTCGATGCAGGTCGACCCCTCCATTTTTCTTTGGTACTATTACCATGTTGGAGATCCACGTGGGGTATTTGACTTCTTTTATAAAACCGGCCTCTAATAGCTTTCGTAGCTCGTTTCTCTTTGCTTTGTGATGCTTTCTGTGGCCACCTTTCGTATCTTTTTGTCGTCGGGGGTGTGCCGGGTTTAATGCGTGACTCATCTGTATCTTGTCTTTGGGTCTATTCCGGCATATCGGATAGTTTCCATGCGAAGATGTCCGCGTATTCCTTTAGCGTAGTGTTATCGGTGAAGCTTCGCGTTCTCCGTCCATTAGAGTTCCTATTTTGATCTTTCTTGGATTCTGCTCCGTCCCTATGTTGATCTCTTTCTTTGCCTCCAAGGATGTGAAAGTGGGCTTTAGTTCCCCAGGTGGGGAATTTTCTTTAATTGCTATTTGGTAGCCTCGGATTCTTCGCCACTGATTAACCTTTGATGTTGAGGCCTCCGTGTTTCCCTCTGAGTTCCCTTTAGACAAGCTTTTTCCGAGATTTCCTCCAGATATTCGTCGATGGCTTTGTCTTTGGATACCGCCTTGCTCCGAGCCTTGCGGGTTTTCCTTTTCTCATCTTCTTCGTTGTTGAGTTGTATTTGCATCGCGTGGCACTCTTTTACGGAAGCTTGATCACCCTTTATCTCCATTATTCCTAGGGGAGTGGGAAATCTAAGGTATTGATGGTAGGTAGGCTGCGACTCCTTGAGCTTGTGGACCCATCTTCGTCCAATAATGGCATTGTAGGGCGCGGCGTGTTCACCACGCTAAAGCGAGTGTCGACTTTCATGGGGCCTGCATCCACTTGTAAGACAATATCCCCCAGGGGCTTCGTAGCCGTGCCATTGAACCCGTAGATGGTGTAGTGTGAAGTCAGGAGTTGCTCATCGTTAAGCTCCATGCGTTTGAATGTATCGTAAAACAAGACATTTACGGAGCTTCCTCCATCGATGAGGATTTTCCTTATGTTGCATCCTGCGATTGGCAATGTGAGGATTAATGGGTCATTGTGATCTTCCATGTCGTCCTCAATATCATCGGCTTCAAAAATCAGAGGTGCGTTCATCCACTCCTCGTGTTCTTCTACTTCCTTCCCATTTATACTGTAAAGCTCACAGTAATCTTCAAATTGCTTTCTCAATCGTTTTCCTATTTGTGCCGTTAGGGTTGGCTCTTTGCTTTACGAGCGGGATATAGAGTTCAATGTGCGATTACCCTCGGGTAGTTGGACACATTTCTTTGCGTTTGGCTCTATCTTCCATTCGGCCTTTTCCACATATTTTTTGAGATCCCTGCATCTATCGGCTTTTGTCTTGCTATCTTGAGATTTTTGCATTTCTCTGTCGTGTGTCCGTAGAAGCAGTGGAAATCGCAGTACTCTTTAGATTCTGCAGAGGCTGGTGGTTGTTTCCCTTTAGACCAGGGCCAATCTAAGTCTTCGCGATCCTTGATCTCCTTTAGTATGCGCGGATAGGCTGGTGTTGAGTTTCGTATAGACCGGTCTTCAAACTTTCGCCACTCCTTTTGTGATCGTCTTTTCGATCCTTTTGGTGTGGCTGGGCACTGTCTACTAGTTCCGCGGAATTTGTCCGTGGGGTTCGTTGTGCCTGCGCTCGGGGGTTATCTTTTTGAATTTCTTCCAACCTCGCATGTTTTTCAATGATTATCCTTAAATCTCCCTCAGTGGTTGGGGAGGTAAAGTGGATTTCAACAAACAACGGGCTCATCTATCAAGCCCCCATTTGTGTGTTAATACTCACCACGGGATCCACATGTCCAATGGCACGACATACCTTGTGCCATCTATCCGTGTATTCTCGAACGGACTCCTGTACTTAATTGCAAGTGAGAAGAGCTTGTCCATCCCTGTGTTCACAACTTTGTTGTACATGTAGGTGGCCAAGAACTTTTCGGTGAGCTGATCATATGAATCAATGCATCCTGGCTTGAGGTTATCAAACCAAGATAACGCGGATCCTTTCGGGCTTGAAGGGAAATATCGCATAGTATAGCCTCGTCGTAATCCCACCTGGCCATTACCTGTTGTAATATCGTAGATGAGGTGAGGGGTCGCGGACCGTCGTAACATTCAAAGGTCGGGAATAGGACATTTTTGCGGAATGGTAGCCGTAGCCAACTATCGTGCAAGGGGGTAGTGTTGGCTTCCTTCATAATCTGTTCTAGTCTTCCACCTCCTTGCACTGGTCTTGAGTTGATTGATCTCTGCTAGCATTTCCGCGCGGAGGTTTTCCATTGCCAAACAGTGCTCGTCTTGAATGGAAGACCGTGTCTTTCTTGTGGGTTGTGACGTTGTGGCCTCCTCCGTGTCGTAGTAGTCCAGGAATTTCTGGTTGGTAGTGCGGGTCGGACCTTCTCTTATTAGCGCATCTCTTTGGGGTATCCTTCTTCGGTTAGTTATTTGCGGGGATGTTTTCGAAGATCGTCCCTCGGTCCCCATTACATCTGCATTGAGTTAGCTTCGTCGTCTTTGATTCGCTAGTTCGGAGCTTCGGAGGATCTTCTCTCTTAGTTCTTTGGTTTTCTTGAGCTAACAGGGCCACCGCATCCGCGTACGTTAGTTGATTCCTCTGTAGCTCCTCCAGTTGTGCCAATATTTGCGTTGTTTGGTTCGATGCTTGATTGGGGATTCCTTCCTGTAGTTGAGCTTGTCCCTCGGGGATCGTGGTATTGATTTCTTCTATCAATGGCATGCCCGGCTCGATTATTCCGTTGGATCCTGCCGGTAGTTGTTCGTCTTGTTCATTGTCCGGCGGCATTCCGTAGGGATGGTTACGGATCAACGATTCGGCTATAGCCTCTGAGGCTCGGCTGGCCTGGTTGCAGCTGTTACTTTGGAAGCAATCACTTGAGAAACCCCCTTGCTTGGTGCAGCAGCTCTTGCGGCCGCAACCTTCTTTGCCTCCATTGCGATGTTTCCCGCATCTAAGAGCCACGTGCTTTCCGCCCCGGTCTGCATGTTGTCCGCAGTTGTGCGTCCTTCGCCCTTTTGTCTGCTCCTTGTTATTGCTGGTGTGGTCCTTGGAGTATCTCTTGGAGTTATCTTTGTCTTCCCAGTATCTTTGTTACTTTCCATTGCAATAATCTGCACAAAGGACATGGGAGGTAATCCGAGACCCAAAAGTCCGCGGGTTAGCCGTTAGTTCAACTTTGACTTCATAAACTAGATTTCTAGCGGTAATGAGTGTATTCGGGTTGTTAGTTTGGTGAATAGCACGAAAGACATAGACGGATGCGGATTTGACCGAGATAAAATCCATGGGTCGTTATTTGCAAAAAAGCCCAAATCTTTTGGTGGAAACTTTGTTTGAAATTCCAGTTAAAACCTAGATGTATTGGTAGAAAACACAATAGTCTAAGAATAGGTCTGTTGGCTAAAAATGAGAAACGAGTCTAAGAACAGATCTGTTTGCTAAAACCCAGATCTGTTTGTTTAAAAGTCATATAATGCTCAGATCTGTTGGTAGAAAACACAGTAGACATAAATATGTGCGAAAAGCGAATCCAAAAACAGATCATTTGCGTTTTTAAATAAAATTTTTGAGGTTGAAATTTTGTGAAGTCACGGGAAAAGATAAATCTTTTCCGGGACAAGGTCCCTGTTTCTAGCGCCAAATTGTGAACACATGAATCGGGTTTCGGTTCCACGTGATCACAAACAATCTTTATAAGAGTTGAATACGTGCTTTGAGGTGTGAGAAGTGTAAATATGCATAGGTAGATGATAATTCATAGATTCCAAACCCCTCTAGTTTGTCATGATCTCATTATCATCCCCAGGGGATCCGAGATAGATCGAGATATGAGTACGTAAATGAAACTATCAGTGCAAAAGGTAAAAGAGATAATGGTTTACGTGGTTCAGCACTAAGGCCTACATCCACGGGTCTGAGGAGATTTAGTATAAGATAAACAGTTACAAAAGATGATCACAAGATCTTGTGATCATCGACCACTTGAGCTAAAACGCTCACTTACTTCTCCCTATTCTCTCTCCTCTCTCTCTTTTCGATCCCCCTCTCGGTGGAGGGGTGTACATATTTATAGATAAATTTGGTGGGTCCCTACTGACAATGAGTCTGTTGAGATCTTATCTTCTTGTGTTACGTGCATGGTACGCGGACTTGAATATTACCCGCGGGCGTGGTCCGCGGACTTCTATGTCACCCGCGGCTTCGACTATATCTTGATTCATCACGCTATTCAACCCTTGTTTCCATCGTTGGTCGTCCGACACGTGTTCTACGAGCTACATTAAATGCGGGTGGTTGGGCGGTCCGGTCCGCGGCGAGTGGTGTCGGTCCTCTTGTCATGTCTATGTCGGTTGGACTATCTCGACCGTTGATCATGTCTTACCTCGTGATGGGTTAAAGGCCATCCTTTGGTACTACGCGGGACTACCTATCTCGGGTGCTCCTTTATTTCGACCGTTGGTCTTGACGGATGGCACGTTATCGAGTGCCACGGATGCCCCTATGTGTCATCCTTTGAGTAATGTCATCCACGTGGACCCTGGTAGTACACGTGGCAATGGAGATAAATAAGTGTACTTAC
>JAJJWW010001657.1:0-133792 GCA_023531295.1 Papaver armeniacum
GTCTGAAGCTTATTCAAACCACGACCTTCTAGGCTTTATGCATTTTCAAAACCAAAATTTTTGGATCGAAATCGAACTCATAAGACGGATCAAAAGGTTAATCTACTGAATTCATAATTTCAAAATTTTAATCTAAACTCAATTAATTAACCTAATCAGAATTTTAGTGTTAATTAACCAAGGGCATATTAGCCATTTAGAAAAACCAAGGTTAAGGGGTGGCTTGGTTTTACTTCAAAATAACCCAATTTTGTCTTATTGGGTATACCCCAATTAGTTTGAGTATACCCCAATCAAGCCAGTCTAAACATCATAGAAATGATGCTTTTTTTTTTCTTTCATTTTTTGAAGTAAAAAGGATGCTTCTATGCGGATGGTTATTCATTTTTCACAGCGTAGAATTTAGAACTATGACCATTTTCGAAATAATACAAAACTACAAGTTTATCTTTTGCGAATCCTAAATCGCACTAAGATATTTTCAATTTATAACCACGCATGACTTAACTTTTTGCTACTGTTATTGTTTGACGAAGCTTTGAGAATTGAGGCATTAATGTAACTTGCACCTAACAAAAAGCTAAAAGTATAAAAAAATAAAAATGAGTTGTTGTTGTTGTTGTTGAGGTCTCTAAAGATTGCCTTAAATAATTTGGCTTCTAAAGATTGCCTTAAATACTTTGGCCTTACCTTACTACTCCCTCCGTCCCTAATATATAGGCGGAGAAGATGAAATTTCTTAGAATAAGAAAATGCATGGTTTTCATAAATTTTCATGTTTTTTCTTGTCTATACCCCTTGTCTTATTCTCAATACAATTTCTCATACAACATAAATAAGGATATATATGTCAAAAAGCACCTTGAAATTAGAATTCCGCCTATCTAGTGGGACTAGGAAACTCCAATATTCCGCTTACTCCCTCCGTCCCATATATATAGGCGGAATTTTGGTTTTTGTTTGTCCCACTAAATAGGCGGACTTTGTTTTCCAAGATGAATTTTTGAATTCATAATTTCAAAATTTTAATCTAAACTCAATTAATTAACCTAATCATAATTTTAGTGTTAATTAACCAAGGGCATATTAGCCAATTAGAAAAACCAAGGTTAAGGGGTGGCTTGGTTTTACTTCAAAATAACCCAATTTTATCTTATTGGGTATACCCCAATTAGTTTGAGTATACCCCAATCAAGCCAGTCTAAACATCATAGAAATGATGCTTTTTTTTTTTCATTTTTTGAAGTAAAAAGGATGCTTCTATGCGGATGGTTATTCATTTTTCACAGCGTAGAATTTAGAACTATGACCATTTTCGAAATAATACAAAACTACAAGTTTATCTTTTGCGAATCCTAAATCGCACTAAGATATTTTCAATTTATAACCACGCATGACTTAACTTTTTGCTACTGTTATTGTTTGACGAAGCTTTGAGAATTGAGGCATTAATGTAACTTGCACCTAACAAAAAGCTAAAAGTATAAAAAAATAAAAATGAGTTGTTGTTGTTGTTGTTGAGGTCTCTAAAGATTGCCTTAAATACTTTGGCCTTACCTTACTACTCCCTCCGTCCCTAATATATAGGCGGAGAAGATGAAATTTCTTAGAATAAAAAAGATGGTTTTAAAAAAATCCATGTCTTATTCTCAATAAATTTTTCATAAATAAGGATATATATGTCCAATGTTTTTTCTAGTGGGACTAGGAAACTCCAATATTCCTCCTTGTCTTATTTTTGGTTTTTGTTTGTCTAAATAGGCGGACTTTGTTTTACAATTTTTCCATATATCATATTTATTATAAATAAGGATACGAAGGTAAAATGTCAAAAATTAACACTTACAATTTTCTTAATCTAGAATTGTCTCTCCGCCTATCTGGTGGGACGGATAGTATGAAACTCAAAAAAAAAGATATCGTTTTTTCCGTTCTAACCTCTACTCCCTCCGTCCCATATATATAGGCGGAATTTTGGTTTTTGTTTGTCCCACTAAATAGGCGGACTTTGTTTTCCAAGATGAATTTTT
Organism: Papaver armeniacum; assembly: GCA_023531295.1. NCBI lineage: Eukaryota > Viridiplantae > Streptophyta > Magnoliopsida > Ranunculales > Papaveraceae > Papaver > Papaver armeniacum. Next base: position 2,031 of record JAJJWW010001657.1, read on the forward strand.
CCATATATACCCATATTTATTATACATAGGTAATTGTGTTGGAGATAAGACGAAGGGTAAAACAAGAAAAAACATATAAAAAGAAACAAACATATAAAATTATGAATCACATACCCTCCGTCCCAATTTTCTTAACCTCTACTCCCTCCGTCCCATATATATAGGCGGAATTTTGGTTTTTGTTTGTCCCACTAAATTGGACTTTGTTTTCCAAGATGAATTTTTTCCATATATCCCATATTTATTATACATGTGTAATTGTGTTGGAGACGAAGGGTAAAACAAGGAGTTTCAATTTTCTTATTTTATTCATAATAGTAGAGACATTAATTTAACTACGATAATGTCATGCTATTTAAATAAGGGTAGAGTTGCAAAAACAACTTTGTGGATTTAGATTTCCGCCTATCCGGTGGGAAAAAAAGATTCTTATATTCCGCCTTTATATAGGGACGTGGGAAGTATTATCCTAGTTACCTAGTAACTCATGGCACCCCATCAAGGCGATCATACGTGTATATGCTTGGTTATGAAAAGTAGTGATCATAAATAAGCATGGCAACGTGTAGATAAGCCACGTTGGTATACAAATCACAAAATTTGATTCTACATCGTATAGAGGGACATGTTTTTCTTTTTCTTTCTTTTTTATAGAAAGAGTTAAACTCCCCATAAATTTATGAATCTAAAATGCTGCTCAAGTTATGATCGCTTACATCGAAAGACAAAAAGAGATAAATAAAAATCGTTTGTCGACGTCGTTGTACTACATTGGTAAGGCGTTAGAATACTATGATACCAAATAACCTGAATTTGAAATTCGTCAAAACCAAACTCTTTGTCGATCAAAAATATATTACATATATAGTAATTTCTTCTTGGGATATTTTAATTTTGGTACCCATAAAATGGTATACCTTTGTGTTTGGTGTCTAACTTTGTCCAACTTTGAGTTTGGTGCCCAGTCAACCGACTGACTTTGTTTGACCGTGTTAACCATCCACTTTATATAGTTAAAATTGTGAAATGACTAGATGAATGCGGAAAGTTATTTGTTGGCCAAGAATGGTTGAACGTAGATGAATGCATAAACTATTTGAAGGACCTTGAATTTTACAATTTTAACTATAAAGTGGATGGTCAACACGGCCAAACAAAGTCAATCAGTTGACTGGGCACCAAACTCAAAGTTGGACAAAATTGGACAAAGTTAGGCATCATTCGCAAAGGCATACTATTTTATGGGCACCAAAATCAAAATATCCTTTTCTTCTTTATCCAACTACAATTTTTTTGGAACAAGGACATCTATTTATTTTTTTAAAAGTATTTTATTATCATCCTTATTATAACAATGTTATAAAATTTTGTTTCCCAAAACAAAAGCAAGAGTAAAGAATATATTGTTCGATATCATTCAAATAATTCTATATTAATAAAATCTTACTCCATTTATTTTGTTACATCATCAAAGTTTTAACTTTTTTTCCAGTACTTTCTAGAAATCCAAAGGGGCGGAGATCCAATAAACTTCAAAAAAGAAAATTAAAGAAACAAGAATAATATTTTTCATGTATAAGGAAATGAAGAATCAAAAAAAAATTACTTTTTTCTTAAAGTAATCCATCTTATCTTAAAACAAGTATGCCCGCACGCGCTCTGCCCGTGCTTTCGTTTTGCGCCTTCATTCTCAACACGTAACCCATTTTCTCTCTGTTCTCACCTAATTTCTGATTTGGTTTCGTATTTACCTTTTTAGCCTCACATCATTTCGTTGATATTTTTGATAGTGCCGTAGAATCAAGGGCAAGTTCGGGATTCAGAAATTTGCAGCTTCAGTTACTATTCACCAACAGTGCCTAAGGGTAGTTGGCTTTATTAGTAGTAATAGATAAGCACAAGTTGCTCATTTCATTTATTCCTTATATTCTCCCACGGTTTAATACCAGTCGCTAAATCTAGTTATGTCGGAATAAATAGGCGCCTAAACAAATTTAAAATATGCTTCAAAAAAAAAAAAATGCATAACAAAATTATCGGAGACATCTAAAATGAACAGAATTAGCAGAGGAGCCTACTCTTTTTTGTGGGTTATCCACAGTCGTTTTTTTTTTCCTAGCGTCATTACGGGCGACCCCAAAAGAATTAGGGGCGACACAAAATGACAAAATAGGTTGAAAATACTTATATGTCCCTTCATAATCGGTAGTTTAGAAGAAAAAAAATTATCTACCGATTGTGACTATGTTCTTCTCTTCCTAGCTTTGTTTTGAAATAATTAAATTTGGGGCTACTACCATAATCGGTAGGCAATAAACATCATCAAACTACCGATTGTACAATCGGTAGGCAATAAACATCATGAAACTACCGATTGTGAAAACAAAGAAATCCAAAATTCCATTGGTTTTTGAAAATTTCGAATTTTGGGCTACTACCATAATCGGGAGGCAATAACATAATGAAACTACCGATTGTACAATCGGTAGGCAATAAACATCTTGAAACTACCAATTGTGAAAAAAAAAAAAAAATCCAAAATTCCATTGGTTTTAGAAAAATTTGAATTTGGGGCTACTACCATAATCGGGAGGCAGTAAATATAATGAAACTACCGATTGTACAATCGGTAGGCAATAAACATCATGAAACTACCGATTGTGAAAACAAAGAAATCTAAAATTTCATTGGTTTTTGAAAAATTTGAATTTGGGGCTACTACCATAATCGGAGGCAATAAACATAATGAAACTACCGATTGTCCAATCGGTAGGCAATAAACATCATGAAACTACCGATTCTGATTGTTCTCAATCATGTGAAAATGGAATCTCCTCTATATAACAAATTTCTCCCGATTGTAGACTTAACTACCGATTATGGAGGGCATATTTGTCATTTCGAAAAATTTGAGATAAGGGATGGCTTTGCTTTAGATTTGGGTAATCTTTTTTATCTTTTTGTGTCGCCCCTAATTTTTTTGTGGTCACCCCTAAAAATGCGACCTTTTTTTTTTTTTTTTTGGATGTCTTTTTTTTGCAGTTAAGCACTTACACAAACACCATGAACTTTAACACAAACCATGAAATTTATCATTTTGTCCTTACTTACCAACAATTCCGGCTCCAGTCCACAGAAGACATTGACTTCAGCTGGCCCGATGAACTTTTTAAACATGGTGGATATAATGCATGTCACTACTTTTTGATTAGTTGTCCACCTGTCAGGGCCAAATTCTGTAGTTACTATGCACTTCTTTAGAGCCTCTCCAACGGAATGTGTGTGAAGGAAAAAGTCATAATCCACGTAGGATCCACAATAATATTTATAAAAAATTATCTCCAACCCATTGATGTGAAGATGATATGGCAAAAAAAAAAGTTATGGGTCGGAGATAAAATTTTATTTTTCCTATTATTTATGATTTTTTATTCAAAAAATATCTTAGAAGTGATGCCACGTTTAAAATATTCATATTCACCATTGGAGAAGCTCTTATGCAGTCCCTATGTTTTGACTCCGCTCTCATTTGATTTGAAAACAGGCTGGTCACCCTGTCGACAGCAAAGCACCGACGTTAGTTTGCGTCTATCTAGTAATGAGAACCGAATAATGAATCTTAACTGATATAATGACACCTTCCAATAAAATAAGTACACGTGTCAATACAGCTGTGTTCCAATTACCAATTTCTATCTATAAAGACGGGTCCTCCACTCCTCTGCTTTCTAACTCGCTCTTGTTAAAACTGAAGAAGAAACAGCAGCTAAGAGCAAATTCTGATTATTTTCTTTCTCTCTTCATAACTACTTTTTCAAGGAAGCTATGGCAAATTTTCAGGTCGTCATGAAACAAAAAGCAGTAGAGGTCAAACACTTTTTCAAGAATGGATTCAAGACTGTTTCACACTCTTGCAAGAAGGGTTGGTTTAAGGTTACACACATGAAGCGTTAGATCCATCCAATTTGTATTGTCATCTGAAAATTAATGGAACCTTTTTTTAAGTTTTTCATTTTTATAGATTTTGATGTTTAGTAATTCTTTTGTTTCATGTAACTGGTTTGAGTTTGAATCGTTTGATGGTTGTGCCTAAACCCTTGTTCTTATTGGGTATTTTAATCTATTTGTTGATATTATAATTCTTTTTCAGAGTATTTTTTTGTCGATTAATTCTTTGTTGATAATATTTAGTTGACTTAATGAAAAGTTCATCAACGGCTGTTTTATAAACTGGTAACGGTAAAATTATACTTAAAAAATGCGTTAATTTTTTATGATATTGCAAAGAAAATCACTCTGTAGAAGAAAATCACTGGAGCTCATTACCAGAACTTCAGGGTTGATATTTATGGTGATAGTTTAGCTGAAGATATTTATGCCAATAGCAGCCATCTTAATCATAGCTTGCCCACTTTGCAAGCAGTTGGTTACTTGGTTCGGTAACTTCGGTTTGAAGTTTCGTGAGGTAGAATTTGGTGATGGCATTTATTGTTAGACGTTTACTTATGACGATTGTTGTAAATTTGAAACAAATAGGCACTGGCGCCATTTAAAAGTTGCTTACCTATTTGGATACCATTTGAAAGTCGAATTCGAACCTGCAATCTCCAGAGCAAACTTGCTTTTCGATTGAAGTCTATCAGTCACATAGAAGTGGATTGGTTGGCTAAAGGGACAATACTACTGCTGTGTGTACCTTCTTCTTAGCGAATGTTTATCGGGTGGTTCTGGACAGACGTCCATTTGAATCACCTTAAAACTGGATAGACACATCAAAGTGGGCCAGTTCCTCGGAAGAAGAGTAAGAGGTCCGGTTTTTGATTCGGAAAATGAGTCAATTGCCCCAATTCTTTATATAAAAATAGAAGTTTTTTTGAACGTTTTGGTTAATCGGAGTTTCTGGTTGATTCTGGCCCCACCATTTTATTTATTTTGGTAATTTTAAATAATTTCAGAAAAGAAAGCTAAGAAAATACTTTTTTGTCCCATAATATATTTTCCGGAAATACACATTTATGAGAAGTTATTATCAAAAAGAGAAAATTTTCACAAAATATTATTCAATTACCAAATAAATGTAAAAAATCATCAAAAATATTTACGACTAATTTAATCTAACATTGAAAATGAGGAGAATCTTCTGCCCCATAATATGTTTTTTTGGCCAATGATATTCAAGGAAATATATTACCTAAAATATCTAAATCTAATAAAAATTAAAAATTATCAAAAATGAAAAATAGGCAATAATTAATTTAATCCTAATAATCCATAATTAAAATATGCAAATCAAATCACGATATTATTGTTCATCACGGTTCATCTAAAATTTAAATCAATCACGAAATAATTGAACAAGAAATAAATAAACAAAAAAGTTCAATATCTAATGTCCGATTACACTTCTTTTGATTAAATTGATTTTAATTACAATTACAAACCACTAATAAAAAAGTAAAAAGATCAATCAAACTTAGATCAATCAACAAAATCTAAAATCAAATTATATAAAGCTGTGGATACGCACCCGTAGATTGTGGTATACTTCTTTCTACGAAAAAATTAGTTCATGATCCTGCCAAATAGCCGAAATACAAAATTATTAGTAAAAATTCGTGAAGAAAATTTCAAAACAAATTCGTGTTAAACAATATCAAGCAAACGTTCAAAAGGAGAAAATATTAGTACAAAAAATGCAATAGAAAATATGAATGGGTTTCAATATTTTTGTTAAAACTATTCAAAATCGTGATAAATATTTTGGGTAACATTTCATTCCATAAATAAAGGATTAATGAATATTTTTACCTTAAAAAAATGTGCATGATATACTGATTATTATTTCTGACGATACGATTCATCTCCAAAATCTCCAAAATAATGAAAACATTGATTCTATTCCAAAACCATTTGAAAAGATACTCAATATATTTCAGGTATAATTAATTGATATTATATTTCCAAAACATTTTTTTATGGAATTTGTTGGTTTGGTGGTTCTCTAAATAAAGCATTCGTGAACAAACCTAACCAAGTTGTTTCGACGGTGCTTCTTTCTTCTAGATTTTTTTCTTCAAATTTATATGGTTATATCTTATCCATTGTCATTGTTTGTTTACAGGATCTTCGATCATGTATGTAGCTTTTGTAGCCGTCCATAGTCAAGCAATATCAAGGTATATCAAATATTATTGTCATTCGGATATGAAACACAATTTTTATTTTTTTTTGTGCAGGTCTTTTGATGCATCAAACGCGTTTTGCTAATTATTATTCATTCAGAAAAATAAAGGTTTGTTCAATTTTATTACTGACTGGTCGTGTTTGTATGATTGTTCTTCGCTCATTTTCTCTTTTAACACTTTGGTTGTTGGTAGTAAACTAATCAATTTTATTGGTTTGAGAAATCTTGAGTCTGAAATTCATAAGAACTTAAACCTAAATAATATTTTAGTTTATTTATTTTTATTTTCACTAATAAATACCAAAACATGTATATTTATTAGCCAGGGGAGGATTTGAAGTAATGGTCATCAAGTTCATGTAGTCGATTTCCTTAACGGAGAAGAAAGTAGGCAGTACTCCCCTTCTTTCTATAACTATATCTTAATTTTTCTTGACAACAAAATCAGTTTTCTGAGTTTTTTATGTTATCTTAATGGTTTAATAAAAATCGTTGCTATCTCCATAGTCCATACCTTATGCAGACCAACTGATCACCTGAGCCTGACAAATCATTGCTAATGAAAATAAAAAATCTGTTAAAACACAAATTTACTGACACTAGGCGGCAATTTTATGACCAAAATTTACAGGCAAGGTGATTGGGACAACAAGCACGTAGAAAAAAAGAAGCACAACAAAAAATAAGCCACCTACAAGCCATAGATTCCGAACAAGTATATCGACAAGACAAAGTTTTAGCCGGTCAACAAGCACAACATTCAATGCAAACCCATGAAAATTTATCAAAAAGAAAAGAAAATGCACAGATACAACCTGTACAGGTAAGAAAACTGTAAACTGTAACTTAACATTTATATCTCACATTTTTTTGTCAATGCAGGGTACTCATCTACGAAAAAAAAAAAAAAAAAAAAAAAAAATTCTCAACCTACCAGGGTTGGGATTGTTTAGTTCAATGATTTCAGAAGGCATTTTCATTTTATAGGTGTTGTTGTCGCCCTTTTTATCTCTTCAGGTACACTTACAGAAGTTAAGCGTTGACATTAATTATTCGTTCTTCCCTAATAATGTTACTGATATGATATTTAACATCTCTATTGATCTTTTTTTTCGTCTGGTTCTAAGAAGAGTGCCAGTATTCCTAATAATATTACGTTGCTTCTCTATCTTTCCATTTGATTAGTCCTGATTAGTCTTTAAATCTGTTCTTTAACTACTGAAACTTAAACTGAACTTTTGTTTACACGAGTTTGCCCGTATTTGACAATATTTTTGAAATTTACATTAAAGCGAGCTACAATCTTTTCTGATCGAAAAAGTTAGGAATTTTTTTGTTGCTAATATAAATTTGGTGTATATATATATCATATTGCAAAAAGAATTAGCAAGGTGTTGATGGTGGTTTTTAGACAAAGGGTAAAATCGTAAAACCCCGAATAACCTAATGTCACCGGCGACACATTTATTAGAACATTCAATGCATGTAGTCAGTAATTAATAGGGGGTATTTTTTAAAATTAGGGTTACAACGAACAAAACCCTAATTCCCCTCCGTGCCAATGGCAAACCATGCCAGCCACACCTATCCCAAGCTAGTCGCGTCATGCCAAACGCACTCTGCCTTGGCCCTAGCTATGCTAGTCACACCAAACGCGCCAAAGCATGCCAACCATGCTAGCCGCACCTCCGTGCCAATGGAAAATCATGTCAGCCACACCTAGCCTAAGCTAGCCGCACCTCTATGCCAATGGAAAATCATGCCAGCCATACCAAACGTGTCGAAGCATGCCAACCATGCTAGCCGCACCTCTATGCCAATGGCAAATCATGCCAGCCATACCAAACGCGTCGAAGCATGCCAACCATGCTAGCCGCACCTCTATGCCAATGGCAAATCATGCCAGCCACACCTAGCCTCAGCTAGCCGCACCTCTATGCCAATGGCAAATCATGCCAACCATACCAAACGTGCCGAAGCATGCCAACCATGCTAGCCGCACCTCTATGCCAATGGCAAATCATGCCAGCCACACCAAAAACGCGCCAAAGCATGCCAACCATGCTAGCCGCACCTTCGTGCCAATGGCACATCATGCCAGCCACACCTAGCCCAAGCTAGCCGCGCCATGCCAAACGCACTCTGACTTGGCCCTAGCTATGCTAGTCACACCAAACGCGCCAAAGCATGCCAACCATGCTAGCCGCACCTCCGTGCCAATGGAAAATCATGCCAGCCACACTTAGCCCGAGCTAGCCGCGCCATGCCAAACGCACTCTGCCTTGGCCCTAGCTACGCTAGTCACGCCACGCCAAGCCAAGCACTCTGCCTTGGCCCTAGCTACGCTAGTCACGCCACGCCAAGCCAAGCACCCTTACCTTGGCCCTAGCCACGCCATGCAAAAATGGCGCCCGCGCCTAGGCTTGCAAACCATGCAACCTAGGCCAAATTGGCCACGCATGCCATTGGCACATGCCAACACGCTCGCTGGTAGCTTTTCCTACCAGGACGCGACCCAAATTGGCCACGCATGCCATTGGCACATGCCAACACGCTCGCTGGTAACTTTTCCTACCAGGACGCGACCCAAATTGGCCACGCATGCCATTGGCACATGCCAACACGCTCGCTGGTAGCTTTTCCTACCAGGACGCGACCCAAATTGGCCACGCATACCATTGGCACATGCCAACACGCTCGCTGGTAGCTTTTCCTACCAGGACGCGACCCAAATTAGCCACGCATGCCATTGGCACATGCCAACACGCTCGCTGGTAACTTTTCCTACCAGGACGCGACCCAAATTGGCCACGCATGCCATCGGCACATGCCAACACGCTCGCTGGTAGCTTTTCCTACCAGGACGCGACCCAAATTGGCCACGCATGCCATTGGCACATGCTAACACGCTCGCTGGTAGCTTTTCCAACCAGGACGCGACCCAAATTGGCCACGCATGCCATTGGCACATGCCAACACGCTCGCTGGTAGCTTTTCCTACCAGGCCGTGACCCAAATTGGCCACGCATGCCATTGGCACATGCCAACACGCTCGCTGGTAGCTTTTCCTACCAGGTCGTGACCCAAATTGGCCACGCATGCCATTGGCACATGCCAACATGCATCGCTGGTAGCCTAACTTGCAAACCGTGCAACCTACCACCAAGGCATTCCGCACACGCCATTGGCACTTACCACATACGCCACTAGAAGCTCTGGCATTGTCACTTACACTCAACGTACAACCTACCACCAAGGCATTCCGCACATGCCACACACGCCACTAGCAGCTCTGGCATTGCCACTTGCACTCAAGGTGCAACCAACACCTTCGAGACATCAACACAAACTCAAGGGATGCTTTCTACAGGGGGTTTTGGTTTTGGTTTGTCACAAAGACATGCGGCGTACACTACGCTCACATTAAGAAAGCGTGAATAGGAATAAAGCGGTCAAATAAATGAGGAAATAATGGTGAAAACGTTTTCACCCATAAACACCATGCGGTTACCACCTCCTCCCATTATTTTACCTTTTACTCTCTTCCTTCATGAGGCCAGGGTACGTTTCAATCTCGACTTGTATAAATAGGTCTTACCTATTTCCACCAGACAACAGGTCTCGGTCAGGAGAAAAATACAACACTCTCAGAAAAGGCAACTTTGCAAGCTCTCCAAAAAGCTTTCATCTCTTGCAAGCTTCCTAAGCTTTCACTTTCTGATACAAGTCGAGACACTACTCTCCAAGAATTATTCTAGTCTCAACACCTTTCTTTGCTTCCCTCCCCAAATCAACCCTTCTCCTCCACTTTGTGACCGAAGCAAGTATGGAACGGCCATTTCTTGGTTTAGGCCGGATTTGTACAGGTTGATCTCTCAAATCTAGAAAGTGCTCACGTGCAACACATTTGTTTAGGGTTTAAACCAGTTTCTCACTCACCTACCGAATTTACCAAAATCGTCGAAAACGATTTTTACCCATAAACACAAGGATATATTCTTTTATGAATCATAAGCAAAAAGACATAGGCCATGGAGAGTATGCAAAAAGAGTTGGTTTCTTTCAATCTTCCTCTTCATAGGCCATGATTTGTTGTTATTTTATATATAAGCTGATTATTATTACCTTATATTTTTATTTTTTATCTGAGTCGAAAATGTGTGGAAAAATTTCTCATGGACTAAGAAAGAATATAACTTTTCATTTCTGTGTGTGGCAGAGTCAGTACGTTCCAACAAAATCCAATTTTTAGCTTTGAGTGACACAGCAGAAGCTAATACGCACGGGTATTCTTTTATTGAATGGTTTGTTTGTGCTAAAGTTCCACGTATTGTAGACCTACATGTAGTATAAATACTCATTGCGATCGAATCACAGACAGACCTAATTGATGATGGATATCCAAATTGCCTAAAGCGGGTCATTGCTGATGATGTTGATTCAATATGTACCAGAGAGAGGAGATGTATCCTCATTTTTAACAGATATGCCTAAAGTGAGATGGGTCATCGGCTTCCGCTGCTCCGCATCATCTCCACCTAAAAAATGGACGACGTTGATGGTTGGTATATATACCAGCGAGATCGAAGCGATCGAAATAGAAACATAGTAGTAATCCAAGCTTCTGCAGCATCTGCACAAAATTGAAGCGGATCGAACTGCATTTGCATTCATAGAAGGGAAGAAATAAACCACATTGTTCAGCCACCAAATTGGGTCTTCTTCCGCACGCTACTTCGAGCAAGAAAGCAATGTGTACTCATCGTTTTGAAAGGCCAACCAAAACTTTTCATTAAAGAATCCAAGTGCATGAGAAATTTTTCATACTTAACCATATAAAAATAAAATTCAAAATCTTGATTAGTGTTTTCAGTGTGTTTCATTTTCTTTTTGATGTCCTTGGAATTTGATCAGAGTGCTCTCAGTAGTCTAATCTGAGATATAATCCATAAAATTGATGTATAGGCAGCCTCTAAAGGTCATTACTGCACATGCTTCAATTATGGCATTTAATCTGGGATCGGGTTTCTTCTTGCTATTTGCAGAGACATATACTCTGGGAGTGTGAAATATTATCGTAAATAATCTGGGACCGGGCGTCTTTTTTTTCTTTTTTTCGTATTATTCGTATTATGGTTTGAGACTTCAGTTTAGCTTATATTTTCAAGCTAGGTTTATATATCATTTGTTGAGAATAGAATGCACTGCATACATTAATTAAAGACATTAAAGACATTTTCCTCTTGCAGGTTAGGTAAAATTCTCTGATGTTGTTGCAGACCTTATCTTTCTTTGGTGAACAACACAGGGAGAGGCAAAACTAAATCACATCCTTAATTGATTTGTTTTGATAATAACAAGAAGGATATTTTATTTTAGGGTTGTTAGTCCCAGATACAACCTATAGGTTCTCCCTATGTTGGAGAGACAAAAGTATATAAAAAAAATAAAAGCATGAGCCATAGATTTAAAGAAAATCAATATTTTGAGAAAAGATGAGAGCCGCACTTTTAATCTGTTCATGGAGATGGATTAAGCACTATAGGCTCTGACAATAATTGACTGCAAATCCATAATTTTGTTGCACTGCAGGGAAGTGCTTTGAACAATACCATTAATTTCTTAGTGATGTATTTGTTTTTAATAAATTTTGCCCTTTCTAAGTCAATAGAAAAAAAGAGTCCCGACAGGAAATGGGGTGGTTTATGAAAGCGTTTTATGTATTGGGATTATCAATGGGTAAAAATGGAGTCCATACATTGTCAACTTAACAATGATCTTAACATTTCTCTGCATTGTAAAACAGTGATCTTAGAAAAAAAAAAAAAAAAATTATCCCATTAATAATTTACTTTTTTTTGTTAATATTATTGGATAACAATTAATAGTTAACTTTATTTTTGTTAATAATATATCTATCCCATTAATAGTTTCTTTTAAACTTTTTTTATTATGATTAATTCTAATAAGTATGTCATTTAACTAAAAACATACCCGTGCGTAGCACGGTTGACAAACTAGTATTTTTAAAATATGTTTCTAATGGACGAGTAAAAATTAGTATGGGTGAAATAGACACCAAAAAAATAGCAAGAATGAATCTGGATTCATCCTGGCTTAAACTTAAAAAATAGCGAGGGTGAAACTGGATGCATCCTGATGTAAATTAAAAATAAGAAAAAATATTTGAAAATGGGTAGGATGAAACTGTTTACATCCTGGCTATTTTTACATTCTCGTCCATTTAAACAGTATCAAATTTTACATGTATTTTTCACCCAGGATTTGTCATTATTGGGTTAATTGACCAATTTTGTGTTTTCGATTTGGTTTTGGGTTTGTGCGGTTTTTTGGACGATTTTTCTGGTAATATGTCCAGAATTTTCGATGTTTATCCCATCTAAAACCAAGTCAGTGCGACCTTTTCACTATTGATGTCATCAATTGTAGTTTATCATGAATACGGCTTAACCCGTGCCGTAACGGTATGAGAAAGGATATGTGTATCAAATATATCCATTGGTTCATACATACCATAATTTTTTGCGAAAAATCAATCCAGTCGGTCCAAGTCCAAATGTCATTGAGGTGATGGTTAATAAACATGTCCTTATCCTCAAATCTTTTAATATTATATCTGTAAGTCAAACAATCCTTTAGGACAAACATAGTTAATCATTAACCAACTCCTCAAAATCATATGGCCTATGGAACACTATACTTCATCACTTCTTCAAAACAAAGTTGTGTCCTACTTCGAAAAGAAATAAATCATAGAAGGTCGTTCACCAAATTTGTAACAAAACTGAAAACACAAAATTTCTTCAAAATTAATCAGATCAAACTTACAAAATCTGTTAGCTTCAGGAATCACGTTTCTCCCTTTGGTGATATAAATTATTCCAAATTTACATAAATTTGGAATTATTCGTTTTCCTAAAGTTTAATAATCTGTAATTCTTGATCCATTTCATTTTTTTATCTAATTATTTTCTCTCTTTGTTAGAGCATTGCTCGGTCGAACTCGCATGCGTTGCTATCTCAAGCATGTTTGTCAATGTTAGTGATCAAAACTATAAGTCTTGATTTCTAGCCTATGTAGCTAATGGTCTCGGACTAGGATAGAAAGTGTAGTTGAGCTCAAGAACTCAATGGCAATCATCATACAAGACGAAAATCTACTCGAGGTACCGGTGGAACTTCATCGACTAAAAGGTATGTGGAGACTTGAACTTATCTGTCACTCAAAAGTCTATTTACTCTATCTCCTACTCTTGAGACAAAAGTCGTTTAGACGTATAGACTTTCATTATACACATTTGCTATTTCGAGCCGAGTTTAACTCGCCCATCCATTTCTCAAAATATGTGTTGGTAAGCTTTCGCTTTAACCGAATTCATCTTTACCTAGTGACGAAAGTCATGATATGTTTCAATCACTTTGGAAATTGCTCTGACGAAAAATGATCTGTGAATAACGGCTATATAACGTTCTCTGAGAATGTTTCAATGATTAAAATGAGAGTTTAGATTACATAACCATTGGTAGGATATAAGCATTGTTGTGGAAACACATATATGTATAAGTCCTTATTCCTTGAACCAAAGTTTGCGAACTTTGATGATCAAGAGAAATGGAAGTGGCGCAAGCCAAGTCCGCGAACTGGCGGAAGTTCTCACCCAAGAATTTCTGCTGGAGTTTGTGTACTCCTTCCATGAGCTTAAGTCCGCGAACTTGAGTAGGTTATATCTAAAACCGGTTGTTCTTGAACTAATGTTTATATAAACTAAAGAATGCTTTTGCAAACCGTGGCTATAAAGTTCATGAACCGATTCGAGTGAATCAAACCGTTTTTTCTTTGATTGTGTCTTGTGTAGTTACATAAGATCTAAGCAACTCTCTAACTAGTTCATTTGAGTCATTTGAACTAGTTATGGTGAAGAAGAATATGGTTGATATGAGAGTGATCATATGGCTAACCATTTGGTTGACTATTGTTGAACCAACAAATGTTAATGTTTCGGTACGGTTCATAAACCCAAAATTAAACATTTCATTTGTGTGTAACAAGATAAGTTTTTGATCCAACGGTTGAGAAATATTAGCTTGAATCTAATCAGGTTTTCATCTAACGGTGAATATTGAATGCTTTGTTACCAAGCTAACATTGATTGCAAGCCCTGATTTGAAAGACTATATAAGGGAGAACTCTAGCAACTGGGAAACCTAATCCCCACACTTTACGTGTGATACTAGTTTGCTAATCTAGAGTCAATTGTCCTTTTACCTTTGGTTTCTTCTCTAAACCAGGTTAACGACTTAAAGACTTCATTGGGATTGTGAAGCCAGGACGATACTAGTTTTCTTGTAGTTGTGTGATCTGATCTTGTTGTTTCTATCGTATGAGTAGAATTGGAATAATTAGCTTGAGATTTATATCTTCGATAGGAAAGATAGAAAAGAAATCACAAACACTTCGTCTCATCGTTTGTGATTCCGCAATATCTTTTTTCGCTGCGTCGATTAAGATTATTGTGAGGTGATCAATAATACTAGGCTGTTCTTCGGGAATATAAGTCCGGGTTATTGATTGGTTCCTGTTCACCTTGATTTATCAAAAGACGGAACAAAACTCATAGGTTTATTCCTGGGAGATGGATTTATCTATTCTGTAGACTTTTCTGTGTGATATAGATTTGTTTATTAAAGTCTTCGACTTTCGGTCGTAGCAACTCTTAGTTGTGGGTGAGATCAGCTAAGGGAATCAAGTACGTAGCATCCTGCTAGGATCAGAGAAGTATGAGCATAACTGTACCTTGGATCGGTGTGAGATTGGTTGGGGTTCAACTACAGTCCAGACCGAAGTTAATTTGGAGTAGGCTAGTGTCTGTAGCGGCTTAATACAATGTGTGTTCAATCTGGACTAGGTCCCGGGGTTTTTCTGCATTTGCGGTTTCCTCGTTAATAAAATTCTGGTGTCTGTGTTATTTCTATTTCCGTATTATATTTGTTTATATAATTGAAATATCACAGGTTGTGTGTTGTTCAATCAATTAGAATATCCGACCTTTTGGTTGTTGATTTAAATTGATTAAGACTTGGATATTGGTCTTTGGTACCATCCAAGTTATCTCTCTAGTATTTGATAAAGACTCGCAGATTTCTATTTGCTTGAGTATATATCAAATCGAGAGATTGAGATATAAACTCTTTGATATGCTTTTTGTCTAGAATGAGTCTGACTGTCAAGTTGATTCTCTAGAAAGTATATTGGAGTTTGTCCATACAGATTGCTAAGCGAAATATTGGGTGTGGTTGTTGTACCCCGCTTTTTCACTCTTTACCTATTATCATGAACTATTTCTCAAGCATGCATAATCACATGAAGTCGAGCAGAAATGGCAGAAACAGAAATCATGACAAAAAATAGGAATAGAGAGAGATATGAGAAACTAAATCAATTACAATTGATTCGCGTGTAGCCTTGTATATGGTCAATTGTTTTTATAGGTTTCACCATTTTCCTGCCCCACACGACAAATCTTAAAACCATAGTTATTGATTTATCTTCTCCCTAGAAAAATCTGGACTTTATTATTTATTTTAATTTTAAAAAAAATAAAAGAAAACAAACTTTAAAACTAATATCAAATAGAAATAATTTAACCAAGGGTAACTAAATAATTAATCTACCTTAGGACACCTTTCTCATCCCGCTAGCACTACTTCTTCCACCACCACCACCATTCTCACCAACATCCACCACCATAATCCCCACCGCCGATCCACCACCCCCGCCCACCATCAAAACCACCATTAATGCCTACTGATTTAATATGAAATACATTTATTATGTATTGATGAAAATATATTTATTTGATTAATTAAAGAAACATTCATTATGAAATATCAATAGAACATTTATTACTGAAAGTTAATTAAATTGATCATTTTACAGCCGTAGATTTAGCTTTCTCAAGAATGAATCCAGAGCATTGTTTATTTTGCCTATGTTAGAGCATAGCTCGGTTGAACCCACCAAGCGTTGGTATGTCAAGTTTGGTTGTCATATTTTAGTGAATCAAAACTCATCTAAGAATCGCTTGATTATGTACTAGAGACAACTTCGTATAGATTAGACTAGGAAGTCTAGGATTATGAGACATACAAGTATTACTCGCAGACCTGAAGAATGTGAAGAAGTAACGAGCTACAATGACGACACCATCCTTCCTCTTGAGGTTAGTAATATTGACTTGAACTGCTTCATTCCTAACGTATCTTTCAAGTCGTGCTATATTGAAAACATAACTGCGAAGCTCTGAATGATTATATTAATCTAGTAGTGAGACATGATCATATGATCATAGTTTTAAGGAATTAGACTACGAAGTATAACGCTTATCTTTTGAACTTCGTAGATACGACATCGACATAATCTTTTAAATGCTATTGTGATTATGTGTATCGGTAAATGTGAAGATTTCATCCTAGGAAACAATATTTACATTTGTTTAAAGGAAGTAAATTCATGAACTTGTTTTATGAATCGAAAGGAAAATCGCTTGGCTTATTGGTATTGTTATTCATTGCATATCTTTGGATTACCAATGTGTGTGAGTTAGTAGAACCGATCATAACTATGTTATGTATCTTGATATAACTAATCACAATGCCTGACTTATGATTTGGTATGACAGGTTTTTATTAATTAGTGTAACCGATCCTAAGTAATTTACTAAGATGGTATGATCGATATTTGTAATTGGTGTGACCGATTCTAGTAATTGGTGTGACCGATCACAAAAGAGTTGTGTAATCGATCCTTGTGATTGGTGTAACCGGTCCTAGTAATTGGTGTAACCGATACTGGTAATTGGTGTAACCGATCCTAGTGACTTGTGTAACCGATCACAAGCAATACCATGAGTATATGGTAACCGGTCCTGGTAATTGACGTAACCGATCCTGGTAACTGATGCAACCGGTCCTGGTAACTTGTGTGTCCGATCATAAGTAATCGTATGAAGGTATAACCGATCCTAGTGATTGGTAGAACCGATTGAACCCATGATAGTGATTTGATATTTGATCAATCACATAGTTGTTCTTGAAATACAGATGAACCAATTCTAAACTTGTTTGGAAGTGTGGTATAATCGATTCCAAGATTGTAAATATGAAAGAGGATTTACAAAGAAAAGATGTCAACATACTTTGAACACGAACAATAACTCTTATCTTTTATTGTTCAAAGATATTCCTTAATTACTCAAGGAGATCCCGGTCCGAAATACATTAAGAATCTTTTAATTAAGGTTGTTAGTTTTATATGCTTTAATTACCAGCAATTAAATGCATATCTCTATAGAATAAAAATTGTAATGTGCATTTACTAATTGGAGATTTTCTATTGAGGATTTTCGAAAAATATTGGACAAAGCATTTCCAGGAGTTATGAAAACCGATTTGGGAATTTATTGCATATCTTGAAAATAATTCGGTTTTGGAAATTTCTTGGTGTCCAAACATCCTTGGTCTATAAATACCTAAGTTTGCATTTCTAGCAAACTATCCTAAGATCCAGGAAAACTTTATCTTTTTGTTGTTTCTGGTGGAGCCGTCTATTCGGAGAGGAAAGTACCCTAATTAGGTGAAATCTCTTACGACCGCTCGTTTAAAGACTTCTGTGGGATCAAGAAGTTCTACGAGTACTGTTGGTGGGAAACTAGATAATTGCAGTTTATTAGTTTTCGATTGATTTCGATAGAGTTGTTACCAAATAGATTTGTTGTTCATTTACTGTTTGGAATACGATCCAAAGGAATTGTTCCAGTGCGTGCATTTATTAAATGTCGGAAGCGCATGGATACTGAAGAAACTAAGTGAACTAGGTTTAGTTGCTTGGTCTTAACTATACGAAGTTGGTTTAGATTTTGTATAACGGCTTAATTCTGAGAGTATTCAATTCTGGACTAGGTCCCGGGGTTTTTATGCGTATGCGGTTTCCTCGTTAACAAAATATTGTTGTGTCTTTTACTTTTCTATTTCCGCAATTATAATTGTTTATTATAATTAGAAGTAAAATACACAAACGTTAAATCTGTATTACTTGATAGTGATCCTATAAAGTTTGGTTAAGGCTGAACCTATTATCAAGTAATAACACTTTGATTGTTGTATTGTCTCGATCTCGTATCCATAGACGATCACACAAAGTGTGAATACCGATTTGTCGTATTGTCTCGAGTTTTTCCATAGACAATCACTTTCGGTAAGAGGACTTATAGGTGAATATTTTAAAGATTGTGGTGTATTTGGGTACCCTCATCTTTTCAATTGGTATCAGAGAAGGCAAACACGAAAAGATCTAACAATCTGTGTTTGGTGCCATCCAACCTATAAATCATGGGTCAAGGAAAGACTAAGCGATTGCGAAGAAAGTCTAAAGACTCAGTTAACGTATCACAAGATATGTGCTCAAAAGGAGATAGTTATTCAAATTCATGTTGCTCAATTAATGATGTCTCTAACGAGATATTTTTGAGTTCTATAATTGAGATTTATGATGAAAGATCAAGTGTAAAAACATCAGAACTGAAAGAATGAGCAAACAATTTCTTATTTGCTCTAATGAACTCCTTTCAGCACAACCGACGGTGTTTTCCATTTTGATATTGGTAGACCTTCTAATGGTGTCAAACTTTTGGGCGGACCGGTGAGTTT
Organism: Papaver armeniacum; assembly: GCA_023531295.1. Lineage (NCBI taxonomy): Eukaryota > Viridiplantae > Streptophyta > Magnoliopsida > Ranunculales > Papaveraceae > Papaver > Papaver armeniacum. Next base: position 20,941 of record JAJJWW010001657.1, read on the forward strand.
AGATCTGAACTTTATCAGCGATATGATGTTGAGCAGGATGAATAAAACTGTTCAATTAATGACTGCAATAAAAAAACTCAAGGACCCTCAAAGTGAGATGTTACTACTTCGCAATTGCACTGGTGTGTCTAGATTATATTTTGCAATGCGTACTACCAATCCTGCAGCCCTGCAACCGGCCACTGCCCTTTTTGATGATCATTTACTTAAGTATTTGAGACTACTAATCACTGGTGATGGTGCGGGGTTTGGTACCTGAAAAAGCGGGGGTAAAACAACCACACCCAATATTTCGATTAGCAATCTGTATGGACAAACTCCAATATACTTTCAAGAGAATCAACTAGACTCAATCTTAATAAAGTATATCAAAGAGTTATATCTCTCTTTATTGATTCAATTCTTACTCAAGCAAATAGAAATCTGCGAGTCTAATTGAATACAAGAGAAATAACTTGGATGGTACCAAAGACCAATATCCAAGTGTCAATCAATGTAAATCAACAACCAAAGGTTGAATATTCTAATTGATTGATCTTAACGCACAACCTGTGATATTTCAATTATATAACAAAATATAATGCGGAATAGAAATAACACAGACACCAGAATTTTGTTAACGAGGAAACCGCAAATGCAGAAAAACCCCGGGACCTAGTCCAAATTGAACACACACTGTATTAAGCCGCTACAGACACTAGCCTACTACAAACTAACTTCGGTCTGGACTATAGTTGAACCCCAATAAATCTCACACTGATCCAAGGTACAGTTGCACTCCTTACGTCTCTGATCCCAGCAGGATACTACGCACTTGATTCCCTTAGCTGATCTCACCCACAACTAAGATTTGTTACGACCCAAAGTCGAAGACTTTAATAAACAAATCTGTATCACACTGAAAAGTCTACAGTAATAGATAAATCTGTCTCCCACAGAGATACCTACTAGTTTTGTTCCGTCTTTTGATAAATCAAGGTAAACAGGAACCAATTGATAACCCGGACTTATATTCCCGAAGAACAACCTAGGATTATCAATCACCTCACAATAATCTTAATCGACGCGGCGAAAGAAGATATTATGGAATCACAAACGATGAGACGAAGATGTTTGTGACTACTTTTATATCTTGCCTATCGGAGATATTAATCTCAAACCAATTGTTACAATTGTACTCAACACGATAGAATCAGCAAGATCAGATCACACAACTACAAGAAAGTAGTATCGGTCTGGCTTCACAATCCCAATGAAGTCTTCAATTCGTTAACCTACAGGGTCTCGATAAGAAACCTAAGGTTAAAAGAGAATCGACTCTAGCTTATACAACTAGTATCACACAGGAGGTGTGGGGATTAGGTTTCCCAGTTGCTAGAGTTTTCCCTTATATAGTCTCTCAAATCAGGGTTTACAATCAATGTTAGCTTAGTAACAAAGCATTCAATATTCACCGTTAGATGAAAACCTGATTAGATTCAAGCTAATATCTTTCAACCGTTGGATCGAAAACTTAGCTTGTTACACAAAAATGAAATGCACGATTTTAGGTTTGTGTAACCGTACTCAAACATATACATTTGTTGGTTCAACAATAGTTAACCAAATGGTTAGCCATATGAGCACTTTCATATCAACCATATTCTTATTCACCATAACTAGTTCAAATGACTCAAATGAACTAGTTAGAGAGTTGTTCAATGGTATAAATCTTATAGAAGTATACAAGACACAATTGAAGCAAAAACGATTTGATTCACTCGAATCGATTCATGAACTTTAGAAAGTAGTATAGGCAACATATGGTTCCTCAAGTACTCAGTCCCATCCTGTACCAGAAAGAAAACACTATGGTGTTAAGCGCAACCATAACAAAAAAAGAGATGACGTTGTTTCTTTAAGGGGTTGATCAAACATACCTTGGTTATCACACAGACATCAACATTGCTACCACTTCCTAGATCATTGAAAATACCTGAGCGGATAGCCTCACTAACAAGATGAATGCCTTCCTCTCTCTACAATAGAACAGTCGAAATCAGAATATAAACTTAATAAAGGTTACAGAAATTAGGAAAGACAGTCCACATAAAAGTATTAACCTCACAACAGAAATGTCAGCGGAAATAACAAGAGTTACATAATTCTTTGGTAGATGAGGTTCACAAATACAGCAAACAGATAATAAACTGCCGGCTCAAACATAAAGTGTCAACATACATGTGGAAAAGCAATTGTAACTACCTAGGACTATTCAAGTTTCAGGTGAATGACAACATTGAGAATGTGAGTTGAAACAAGAGAAGAAAAAAATAAAGAAAACAGACCAACAAAATCGAACAGTTTATGGAATCTCCCCAGTAGTACAAACAAGCCACTACATCAATAACTGTTTAGTGTTTAGGCATGAGTGATCCAGATAAATGAGGACTGAGGAGAAACAAGTTGGTTATCAGCATTTTCCCCTTCCCCATCCAATTATCTTCACATGCAACAGAAACTTACAGCCATGGATAACTACTGAGGTGGATCATCCCAATTAAGTTATCTCAACTAGGATGGCAAGCGACACTATAACATGAGATCTTCAAAACCTAACAAACACTGCACATGAAATCTGAATCTAGTTCATCATCTTTATATCCGAGATGACTAAGCCATGGTAACAATGAGATGGTTCCTAAAAGTACATGCTCAAAGTAATTATAGTTGAGAAACATATAACTTGACGAAGTTATTCAATCGTCTTTATCTTTTGAAGATTCGACCATGGAAAAAAGAAGAAGATCTGAACAAGGAAAAAAGAGAAGCAACAATAACAACTAAGGGAAAATGCATTTGTCTAAATGCAGAACTCAAGACTAATGGCTGAAGTTTCCCAATGGTACAACAAAAGAAGCATAAAAGGTAAATTGTGTAACTACACACTAAAAGTTATCACAAATATCTAATTGAGTAACATAACCCAAACAGTGTGACAACTTACAGTCATGCCCTCTCTGTACTGTGATTCGAACATGGCCATAGCAGCAAGAGAACCAGAACCCATCGTGGCATAAGGAAGACTATCGGTTGAACCATGTGGGTAGATCTACAAAAAACAACTTCCAGTTACAAAATCGAACACATATAAAGAAGAAACTAAAGGAGATAGCAGTGACAGTATTTGAACTCACAGTATGCAAATGAGGTCCAGTGACATCAACTCCACCAAGCACCAAAGCAGCACTCACGTGACCCTGGTTACTGTACAATAGTGCAACAACCTCCGGTTATCCAGATTCTTTCAAACTATGCAAAACCAAAAACATCTGAGTGCAAAAGATAAATATACCTGAAAAGGTGAGTCTTCAAAAGTGTAAGAGCTGTTACAACCTTTGATTGACGACCAGTTGCATGACGGTGTAGGTTAAGTTGGGAGCTGACCATGTCTACAAAAAAAAAAAAAATTGTTGTTGTCATACGTCTAAACTTCACAATGAAAATGTCGTTTATCCATAAATAACTTCCAGAGCATAATATCCACGTTTTTGCTAAATAGCAGTTATGTGATGTGTAGAAAGTACATGCATACACTGGGTACGGTATAGATGACCAACAACCTCAGCCTACAAAAGAGTAAAATGAGAAAATATACCTGTGACGGCTTACTCAGATATCGCCACAGTTAGTTCTGCTCCACAGCAATAAATATTAGGTGCCATGTAATGAATCTTTTCACAGTTCTTGTCACAAACAATGGTTCCTTCTGTTGCCCTTGTATCCGCTCCAAGAACAACACCATCCTAAAGTGGCAATGAGGCAAAAAATGAGAACAAATACCATCAACTACCATAAAGACTGAAACCATGACGCCGCAACTTTATCATGATTAGTTATAACAGGATTGGTTTCATCATCTACATTGCAGCAAAAGGCCTATAGTTACAACTGATACATTCCAAGACACATCCTAACACCCTTACTTGCTTCTGAAAAGTAGAGAAGAAATCAACTAGGCGAACTTGAACAAACCCAGTTAACCAATTTTAAGCTTCGTGTACAAAAAACCCAACACAGAGCTCACTAACATTGCCCTAAATCAATTACACTTAACGAAAGGCATCCAATCGAAACTCTAGTTTCAATTAATAAAAACCATACTAATATACAACACCAAAAACAGCACCATCCTGGAGAGAACAATGGGAACAGTAGAAACACATACAAATGCACCTCAACAAGGATAAATAAAACCTGGTTCATCATCTACATTGCAACAATTGGCTCATTCCAACACATCCTAACACCCTTACAATTCAAACCCTAGGTACAAACAAGGGAAATACAATTCGAACCCTAGTTCATGATATTATGTGAACAATATAAACTTACAAAATTTATCATGAAAATAATCATAAATACAAAGAGAAAGTGAAAGTGAGAGGGAAAGATGCTTACCTTGTAGACAAGACCAACAATGGTGGTACCAGTTTTCCTGTAAGAAGGAAGTTGAACACCTTTCTTGGCGAGCATATCGTTTCTAACACATAGATCGAAACTAAACCCACCCTTTGATGGAACTGCAATCACTGATTGTGCCATTCTCAAGAATTCTTTAACTCAAAATCCAAAACCTACAGACAATATAACATATAATGTTACCTAATTCAGAAATATCTATTAAAAATTTGAACAAAAAAATTAGGGTTCTCGCAACAAACTTCTTGTCTCATAAGATTTAATCAGAGATTTGTGTATCTACAAGAAAACTTACACTGATAATCAATCGGGATTTAGAGAGAGTTTGGGGGAAGTGACTTGGAAAAGAAACAAGCGCATAGGGCTCATATTAGAGTTCGAAGATTGGGATTTCTTCAGGCACAAGTCCATTGCCACAAATAGTTGATGTCCAGTTCTTTTTGAAATAGTGAAATACTGCCACTAAGAGAACGACGACAACGACTAAACAGAGCTGCAGCTGAGCAGTCATTGCGACAAAAGTGCACATAAGAGAAGGGAAGGTGGGGTCATCAGGATATTTGACTAAGCACCGCCCATTAACCAATAACTAGCGTGTAACCCGTGCTACGCACCGGGGAGTCGATTGGTGCGCCCCGCCCCGAAGCCCAAATGTCTTTGGAACATTTAAAAAGATTCTTGATTAACTTTTTAATTAGTAAAAAAGTTTGATACCCTTGGATATTCAATATATTGTGGAGATATCTAATTTATGAATGTAATATAATATAATAATAATAATAGATATTTTCATTATAATTATACTTGTGTACTAAAGAAATTGTAAATTTTATCTACGCTTCAAAAAAAGAAAAAAAGTAAATCTTATCATTCATAGTAAAACTATGAAAGAACAAAGCAAATCAAAAATGCTAATTTTACCGTAAAACCCGAGTTTTAAATCACGGTCACACGAAAATCATTGCAAATATGATTTGTAAATTAAATTAGATTTTCTAAAAAAAATTACATCTTGTTATGCAATTGAATATTTTTTATAAAATTTTACGGTTTTCTACACCATTTTTCCCACTAACTAATACTGATGTAAAAAAGCATTTGTGCAAGAAAATAACGAATAGATATTTATTGTCAGATGACCAACTAAAACAATTAAAACATCATATAATCATTAGTTTGTTTTGTATGTTTAAAAAAAATGAATCCAACATCAAAGATATTTAACAAATAGGCAACCAACCAAAACCCGAATAACCTGAACATGAGAAAAAATCCACCAGAATCTTAGCTTAAGTTTCATATTTATCATCTGCTACTGGTCTCCTTCTTTATAAAAAATGGCATCATGTAGATTAGTAAGTGATGGTTTCATATGGGATTGTGGTGGAACAACGATTTCATCATCCCCTTTAAATCCAATCAACATAATTATATGTTTTTATATCTTAAATTTGTACTTCAACTCATTTTAACCTTGATTTCCTATTAATGAAAAGGTTTCACTGACTATCATTTGTATTTGATAATCTGCGGTATTCCCTCTCTTTCACTTGCCAGATTTCTCGGCATCAATCAGTTACATATGTTTCTTTGTTATTTTGTCGTTATTTCTTGAATTCTTGAATTCATACTTCAACTCTAACCTTGATTTCCTATCAACGAACGAAAAGGTTCACTGATTATAAAAAAAAAAAAAGGTGAATAATGAATCAAATGATCATTAATACTCATTTCGTGTTAATACATTACTGAATACTTTGTTTATTTTTTGCTTCGCAATGCACCATTTAGGCACTTAATTTGTATCGCGTGTGATTTGTTCCGTGTTTGAATACTTTTGTTTTTGAGCGAATACGGATGGTATCGTCATTTAGCATGTAACACCAAATGCATGTGACACAACACGTTGATTTTCTAGCCAGCACAAAAAGCAACACAATGCAAACTAAGGAAGTCTGAATTTAGTGAAGACCAAAACGATTCAAATACTAAGCTAAATTTTCTTTCGAGTGAGCATATGTGTTGTCACCTAACTCAAAATTGAAATACTAAGCTAGATTTTCTTTTGAGTGAGTGTCATACATCTCTAGAAGCATTTATATGGCATGTAGAGTAATTAAGTCAGCGAGGTACTTAGAAGGGATAAAATAAAATCTAGTAACAACTAAGATTAAGTATTATAAATTAAGCACTGTCGCCAGGAAAATTTGATGACTATCTCTTGCCAGTTCACACGAAAAATAAAGGCCAAAAAGTATATAAATTCTGGGCAAGAAATGCCGTAGGGACTACCGCTTATAGTTGCATGCTGGACTAACTAATGGAAACTCTTGGTGTCTTCTTCATACCGCACATTGTACCTTAGAGGGAAAACCCAAATTCTGAGAGGGAAAATCCACGATATGAAAAAATCTAACGATGCATATGGCACATTTCAATGGTTGCTCACCAAATTGAAGATCACAAGAAATATCAAAACAAAATACTACCGACAATGCATTTGAATGAGAACAACATGAAAAATAGTTGTGATAGCTAGATTAATAATCTAACATACTGCAAAGTGTAAAATAATTTGAGCGTACTTATGAAGAACTATTCTAGGTTTAAGAGTTCTGCAAATCTAATCTGGCAGCAAAAGAAAACGAAGATAAAAGAAGATTTAGTAATGTGATAAAAGCATTTGAAAAAGATAACTAACTGGGAACTACAAAGTAGACATTAGTATTTATCTATCTCGTGTCAAAATACTTTAACATGAAACTCAATCCGACCCCTCCTGGTTTCGACTTTCTTCTCCGTATTTAACATGACTCCACATCCTTTATCTTGTGCATCCGACCAGTTTGTTTAATGAAATTCTCATTGATTTCCTTCTCCACTCTACAAATCCACAGATCAAGTCACACAAATGTAAGATCAAGTCATACAAATGTACAATATCAAAAAAATAAAATAAATTGTTTTACACTCACAAATCCTCGATAACATCAGACCTTGATATGACTAAGTCAGGATCCTCCATGCATGGATACCACATATAGAAAAGCATAGCTAAAGCTAAGACTGGAAGTGCAATATTAGTTTTCCTAACTTGAAGTGGGTTAGCATTAATATATCTAGTAAGATATTCTTTACAATGGAGTGAACCTTAGACGTACAAAATCTAACAAAGTTTAGCTAGGAGTGACACTTTTTTCCATTCTTTAGCGGGATATTCTTTAGCCAAGTTTAGCTCGAAGTGACATAAATTTATTGTGGCAGAAAAATGCCTATTAAAGCGAAAATCCTGTTACATGCGCAATTTGAGAATAACCGCAACAAAAAAAATGGATCAGAATAGTTTAGGGAAGGATAAAAACAGAAAAATGTAATGACCCAAATAACTGGTGACAAATATATACATGTATAAACTCATATACAATCTTCATAATAATTTCAGATCTCGAAACCAAAATTGGAGGAAGCACAATCACTGTGTAAGCAAAATAATAAACACAATCTGCATAAATAATCCCGTATTGTGGATTCAGTTAAGCATTTCTACGAAAAAAATAAATAAAAGAATTCGAATATGCTTTTCAGAATTCGTAATTTAATATATAAATCCTTATAAAAATCACCGTGTTACCTGATAAATTAAGATGCACATGTAACTTTCTGCATTAGTAAGGAAAATGAGAGTAAGATTAGACGGGGAAGAGGCACATTTTTTTTTTTGTAATAAACATAGTGTAGGAAGAATCGGTATCAATGGGGAACACCAATGAAATATTATACTCCGTATTACGCAACAAACAGTAAATGCGAAAATCTAAAGATTATTTTATGCACACGGCAGCTGAAGCAAAAAAAAAAAAAAAAAAAAAAAGCGAAGAAACACCAGAAACAACCACATGCACAAAAATTTTCTTACTCACGTGCAATGCAAAATCGTTGCACCTGTAGACGACAGCAGAACACCATGTCATTGAAAGTTTATTCCGCAGATTGAAAATTTACAATGAGCTCGTGGTCACTATATATGAAAACAAAATAAATACTAACCCACCTAGAGAGAAAATCAATCATAGACATAAAATACCATCTATTACCTGATTCTTGTTCAGAAGTTCCTTGACACCCTTCAGATCCATTCCAGTTATCTTTTCAGCTGCTTCAGCGATGGCGAAGAACACTGCTCTTCCTGTGTCATCTTCGCCAAAAAGTTCAAAAACAACCTGTATGACAATTATTTGATAGTTTCTGCGTATAATAAACTCGTGCGACTCATGACAATTGTTTACTGTTTATTATCTGTCAAAGCTTCCATCCAAAGAGAAAATCAAACGTAAAAAATAATTAAACACAGTTGACATGCACTGCTGTCAAAGCTTCCATCCAAAGAGAAAATCAAACGTAAAACATAATTAAACACAGTTGACATGCACTGCATATTCGTGAGTATGTATATCTCCAAGTCAAAGAAAAACTTCAATCTGCAACTTATTCTGTAAAATTCAACCTGCAACTTATTCTGTAATCATATTCCAGCAACAGAATCACAAAAAGAAACATATACGTGTGCATAAAATAATCTTTAGATTTTTGCTAGGCATACAAACCTTGTTTATAGTTCCCCATTGATGTGCGACTGTAACTGAATGTGCTAACAAAACATCCCTGTACAGTTTATAAAGAAATCCATATCTTGGTTTCCAAGAAATTCCTTTGATTTTTTCTTTAAATTTGGCATAGTTTGCTGGCAAATCTACCGCTATATTTGGAGTAATCTAATTTAGATTTGTTAACAAAGGTATATCTAGTCTTTGATATATTTCCTTAATCACAATTTTAGAAGATCCGCAAAATAACATTTCTCTAAAACAAAACAAAGTTCAATTAGTCTATCCTAAAAATACTCTCGTCTCTATATTCTTTCAATAATTCCTTTTTCTTTTCTTTACATATTTTTGTATAAAAATTAAAATATGGAAACTAAAAATACTATTTCCGTTTTTATTTTAGTATACAAGATTGTACATAAACCTACATATTTTGTTAAACACTTTGATTTAAAGAAACAACTTCATCTACATGTTTTGTTAAACACTTTAAGAAACAACTTCACCTATATATTGTTAAACACTTTGATTTAAAGAAACAACTTCAAGTTTCAAAAAAAGTACCTTCACATTTCACAAAGTGCTTGCATTTGATATGGTGTAATGAATTGGCAAGTGGACGAACACCAGACAACAGGATCGTGCAACCACCATCTAGGACTATGGTTTAATTAGTTAACCATCCGGTGTATATACCCCCTTCGTGAAGGAATAGCACGCCAAGATTATAAACACAACTGTACACAGAAGATTTATCATTTCAAAATAAAGAGGCCCCCTTTACAAAATGCATTTTCTTTCTCCAAAGTTTTCTTTGCGCAATCATCAAATTCATCTAGCACTAACTGTTTTCCATGAGGTTCATCATAGAGGTGTCTATTCCCATTGTCTTCTTGAAGAATGTAGGGAACTGGAAGTAACTGAAGTAACTGGCAGACATCCAATAAAACAGAAGGGAAGAAGATTTAGCAGCAAATAATTTTGGCAAGCGTCACTTGTCCTCACCAGAAATGTCCAAAGCCAAGCATTATAAACAAAATCAAAATATTGTAATATAAAAGAGTCAAGCTCCCTTTCACATCAAAATTTAAATCTTTCACGTGTGCAAATTTTATCTTATCAAAATTCATCTCATCCATAATAAGTACCAATAGAGTTGTGATATATGACTCGAATAAGACATAAAACGATGAATATTAACACTCCAACCATGTTCCCGATATCTGAACTACTGAAAGCAGCATGATGCACCGGATTTTAGATAGTTCCCTCAAGGCGTCTATAGACATGAAGTCAACTTTTTCGAAAGTAAGGAAGCAGTAAGAATGGTAAGATGTCAATGATTTCTAATGGTATAAAATAAGTGTTCCATGTTAATAGTATTCATCGAATCTACAAATAAAAGTGTTGACATATTAAACTGGATCAACTATAAGCAACTAACAAACAAACATGGTAAAGGAAGTCATCTGTTGAAATTGATCAAGACCAACAAACTAACATAAACAAAGAACACGTATAGTCTCCCCAGAAGCAACAACGGACCATGCAGTATACAGTAAAATTAAAAAATAACTAAGAAATCGACAAACTGCATCCAACAGATTTCATACATACAATAGTTGTCTCAGAAGAACGAACACAAATAGGAGAAAAACATCCATGATTGTAGTTGCAAAAAAAAAAAAACAATTAGCCTTATTAGAAGTTCTAAAAAAAAAAAGACAACTCTATAGACTAAAATCAAAATATTAAGGCCAGGTGAAAAGGTCAAAGGAAAAAACAGTCGGTATTTTTTTGCTTAAAATGCAGCGCTCAATAATAACTGTTCTCAAGATCCAAATGACCTCTATTACTTTCAGGTTGGACATCGACAGAAGTAACAACTTGTACACCCAATTAGCAACAGAAGGTAAGAAAAACAATACTATTGATATTGATCAGATGCACCATGTATCAGGGCCATGAGCTGATACATAAAGGAAAATCAAGAAATATATCAGGGCCATGAGCAGGTGCAAAAAGGAAAAGCAAGAAATATGTATCGCCTTTGCCACTATCTCAGTGTTCTTGGGATTACTGCCATGTCCACTGTTTTTGTACCTAGAAGCTTTAAGCCATGTCTTTCCAACAGCTTTAACCCATGTCTTTCCAACCAATGTCTTTCCACCATCAATTCCGCGCCCACCTCGAGAAACGGCATATCCAGAAATCACCAAGGGATTACTTGACGTGCGATCGAAGTGTTAAATTAGTTAACAACAGAATCCCCTATTCTTACACATGGTGAATATATTTTGTAGATGTAAAAAGTTACACAACTACATCCAATAATCAATATGAAATGAAAGTAATGTAAGCAAATAAGAGACTCATAAGAACACAAGATATACGTGATTCGGCATGATTACCTACGTCCACGGGGGTGAAAGGATGATCTTATTACTTCACACAAGTTTACAAGGATGAATGCTCTCAACAATACTCTATCTCTCCTCTCACTTACTTACATATTGCTTCCCTTTACCTCTCTACACGATCTCTATTTATAGTTACAGATGGTGATACATCGATATTACAGTATTGGGCCTGGTGTAGCTTCCTTGATGTTCTTCTCGGACGACTAGCTGATGCTTCAGCCGATCTCCTCCTTCGCTCAAGTCGAGATATCTAGCCGAGTGGTGTCCTCTCCCGATGTCGTTCGTTTGGTGGAGATGACCGATGTCGCCCTTTAGGTTCCTGGCCGAGTCATATTTCGACCGAGCTTTTCTTATCTCTTCACCAACTCTGTCAGCGCATTAATTATCCTCGAACCCGATGAGCATCACATCAGAACTTTTCCCCTCCTTTATGTCGACCTCTCGAGCTGTCTCCATTCCTCTTTTCTCGCGCCCAGATTTGATGAGATGATTCAGTGCTTCTAGTGCTTGCTTCTCTTGGTGCGCCCTCGCCCAGGATGGTTCCACCTGTCCCTGTGGATTATTTGCACCTACATTTATGCCCCTTCTTCCGCTCGTGTGATCGGCACGAGGGGAAGAAACCGCCTCGTCTTCCCACGTCCTCGGTCATGCCGGGTTTCGCGCCATGTTGTTCCCCACTTTCTTTAGTTATTACAACCGGTTTACCTTCCTCGCCGGTTACCACAGATGAGGTTTATAAGTCCGACCCTTAAACCTTGTTTTCCTTTTATTCTTTCCTTAGCCATTTTTCCCTCTCTCCTTCTCTGTTTTCCTCCGCCTTTTCTTCATCGCCATTGGTTATCCTTTCCACAGGTTTCCTCCCTTCTTTCTTCACTATCCTGAGTTTTCTTTGTTTCCGTTGTCGCTGCAACTTCCGATTCCTATCATATCTTTACTTCTCCTGCCGTTTCCTCCACTAGCTTTCATGGCGTCTTCAACTCCTTCCATGACGGAAAAAAGGTGCTGAGCTATGTCTTTTCTGATGAAGACGGTGTACCGCTTGATTCCCCGTTTGTTATTGAGAGCCCTTCTAAGCATGATTATCGTGCGCTGGATTCCATCTTTTCTGATAATCCTTCTTCGTTTTCATGTAGGGATGACAAGAGAACTGCTAAAGACTTGTCGGATGAGCAATTCATCCAACAGTTGAAAGATGAGTTCAACCTCCATGGCTATGACGTCAGGCTCTTGTCGGGCCAAAAAGGCGTTTTGAAGAAGGATGATGTTCTAAAGTTTCCACACTCGGCCGAGGCGACCATTGTCACCAGGGGCCAGTTAGAGCTCGGGTTGCGTTTTCCTTTGTACGATCCTAGCCGTTCATTTTGGTATGAGGCTCTTTCTAAGATCCGCCCGTCCCGCGCCTTGGCTCAGTGGAATGGCAACACCTTTCGTATCTTGTCCGAGTGGGAGAGACGTAGTCGAGGCGAATGTACTCCTACTACTTGGTCTACTTACGATCCTTCCCAGGCGGGTGACTATACTCTTGTCAGTTTTGCTGATAATTATCGAAGCGGAACTGCTACCAATGGTGACCTCGTTGGTTTTGCTGCTAGCCCTCATCGCCATAAGACTCTTCCTGAGGGTGTCAAGAAGCTTTTATTGGACGAGGATCCCGAGGGGAAAGGTTCCAACAGGCATGCCCGTCATACTAGCGACGCGGCTTGGGACCGAGTTCCTTTGGCTATTTCTGGTCCCCTTCTGAGTGGAAATTTTCCTTCTCCGGCCGAGTCTTATCCCTTCTGGGTGGTCAATGTTGATCGAGTAAGTGTGTTTCCCGGATTTTGATTTATCTGATAGGCTCGGGCGACTGGTAGGGTGATGTTTTAATTTTTGTGTTTTTACAGCCCAAGTTCCAGAACGTTCCTTCTGAGTCTCCCGTTCTTCGAAAAAGGGATATGGGTTCTAGCGCAGGAGCCAAGGAGGAGACACGGAAGGTAACAAATATACTGCTTCTTCTTTGCAGTACATGTACTTGCCCCTATTTGTTGCCTTGAATGGTTCTGACATTGGCTCATCGCGAAGGCGAGGGTCGATAAAGCTGGAGGTGCTTCGGCGAGGGATGGTGAGGATCTCGAGGATCGACTGCCTTTATCGCATTTCATGAGGAAGTCGCCTCAGAAAACTTCTGATGTTTCGTCTACCCTTGTAGGTGGGAAGCCCAGTAGAAAGGGCAAGGAGACCAAGGGCGACTTATCCATCCTGGAAAAAACTGTGCCCCAGCAGCCAGCTGGTAGAGGGATTGTTCTTGCCGATAGTGTTGTGTATCTTGAGTCTGATGGTGACGATGATGATGATCTTTTTGATGGAGAGGATGAAGCCGATGGTGATGAAGAGGAGCCGAAGCAAACAGAGAAGTCTGGTGGGAATAATGTGTTTACTCGTGATGACGAGAACATCACTTCTGGGGACGAGTTGCTGGAGCCTCTTTCTCCTGTGGTTCCTAATTCAGGCAGTAGCACATCTTTTACTGTCTCAGGCCCTATGTGCAACTCCCTTGGAGCTCTTATTTCTCCTGAATTTGCCTCTCTTTCGGATGAAGATAAGATCAAGGCCGTCTCGTTGTATGACACTGGTCTGAAGAGTACTTTCGATCTGCTGGTGAGTTGTGTTGATCAGGTTATGCATTCATGTTATGGGATAAATGCTAATGTTGTTGGTGTTTGTAGGATATCAATCGCTCGTTGTTAAATGCTGCCATTCAGCGCAGGGAGGTCGCCGGGAGAGAGGGTCTTCGTCTCTTATTATAGCAAGAGCGCGAGCGATCCCGGGGGCTGGAGAAGCGACACGCCGAGACCCAAGGTATTTACTTAGCTTTCAAGTATTTATGATTGATTATGTAGTGCCAATATCCTGAGTTTAGTACTACCTTCCTAGCCGAAACGTCTAGTGCGGAGGCCGATGCTGCCACGAGGTATCGCTTGTTGAAGAGAGAAATTAATATAGAACAGGATCATGTGTCGAATTTACAACAAAGGATTGTTAATAAGGACGACAAAATCGATCGTCTGGAAAACGAGATCGAGGGTCTACAAACCCAGCTGTATCGTTTTGTGACTTTTGAGTATGTCCCCGAGGAGATTGATACTCTTAGGGCGAGCTTGTCTCGGTTCCAGGGTATTGCTGCCGACAAGACGTTGTTGGTTGATAACTTAGAAAGTCAGCGTGGACGGTTAAGGCTTCAAGTTCGAGATTTGCACGCAGATCGCCTTCGGATTCTGGGGGAGAAAAGTGTTGTCGAAAAGTGTAGCCAAGAATCTCTTGAGAAGCTTAGGGAGTCTAAGAAAGTCTCCGAGGAGTTGGAGTGGGTTCGAGCTCAATTATCAGGTTTGCAGATAGCACACTCTCAGCAGAGAGCCGAATGGAGTGATCATAAGAAATACTACCCCTCCAATGAGTTTAACGAGCAACGCTATCTAGAACTTTCCTCTAAGATATCTTCCCTTGAGTGTAGCTTATCTGAGTCCGAAGAGACCGTTAGAGTAGTCACCCCTTTACTTGAAGGTGGTGTACCTTGTATTGTGTTTTCCTTGTCGTTGTCCTAATGTTGTTATTATGTTACTGACTTCTCCCGTGTCTTGGCATCCGAACAAAGGAAGGTGGCCTCGTTGGAAGAGGAGAATGACCGATTGAAGGGAAAGGAGGTGCAGCTGCTGGCAAGGGAAGCTCAGTTACTCGGGCAGGTGGCCACTGCTGAAGCGGCGTCGATGCAGCTGACACACGACCTTGTTGCTGAAAAGGCGAAGTTTAATGATGAGCTCGTTGCGAAGGTCAAAGCTGGTGTATAGGCGGTACTTGATAAGAAGCGAGCCGATGCTGCGGCTAAGAGGGCGGTTCCAATGCTAGCTCCTCCCAAGGAGTAGGCTCATCTTTTGTAGCGCTGCTTCGCTATTTCGCCCTTTGCATTGGGTTGTAATCCGTTCGAACACCTTTATTTTCTCATACATTTTCTATTAACGGGGTGCTGCGTCGCCAATTTGGTTGTTTTTCTTGCTCTCTGAAATTGCTGATTACGTTATCGTTCATAATTGTGTTGTATCGATGATATGTGGTTTATTTTTACGACTAATTTGCGTGTACCTGCATAAACATGAGTAGATCGGTTAGTTGTAAATATCGTTTCTGTCGAACACACTCAACAGGGAGGGTCATCGGGCCCAATGCCATGTCCCGGTTGAGGTATCTCATCACCGTCTTTCAAGATCTAGTGGCAGGGTAGTTGGTCCTCCCTAATCTCTATGGGATCGATATCCCAAGAAGTTATCAATTAACTTTCTTGGGCAAGTGATTTCGGCCACTTGCAAGGGGAGCAATGTTGCCTGCTCGACTGTCGAGTACTCATGCCTCGACAATCGGCCACTGGTTCCAACCACCAGGGCCCTAAGGCTACCTCGGCACTTGCACACTGCCGTCTCCCCGAGTTCGAATAACCCGTCTTAATGTAAGTCGCCCCGGCACTTGCACAATGCCATCGCCCCGGGTTCGAAACGACCATTCGAGTGTAAGCCACCCCGACACTTGCTCAATGCCATCGCCTCGGGTTCGAAACGGCCATTTAGACGCAATTGTCATATTTCCAACCCCACGTGGCCTTTCAAGGAAATAACTGACAATATATTATACCTGTTCTTAGGGGTGATATAGCTTTAGTCGCTTAGCATTCCACGGTCGTAGCTCGGGTGTTCCGTCCGGTTTTAGTATCTTGTATGCTCCTTCACCGACCTTATCGACAATGGTATAGGGTCCTCCCCATCTTGCTGCTAGCTTTCCGCCCTTTTTATCACGTTCATAACTGGGTAGATCCTTTAGTACCAACTGCCCCGGCTGGAACTCTCTTGGTCGGACCCGCTTATTATATTCTCGTTGTATCCTTCGCTGGTAATTTTCCATCTTTTGCAGGGCCATCTCTCTTGTTTCTTCTAGGTCGTCGAGCTTGGCCAGGATAAGATCTGCCGAGATGTTTCGCCTCCATGCCTCGGTCCTTGTTGTTGGTATCATCGCCTCTGTCGGAAGGATAGCTTCGGTCCCATATGTTAACATGAAAGGTGATAACCCAGTTGCCTCTCTACGAGTTGTCCTATATGCCCACAAAACGTTGTAAAGCTCTTCGCACCATTCTCCGTATTCTCCATCAAGCTTCTTTTTCAAGTTGTCGGCGATGGTTTTGTTTGTGATATCGGCTTGTCTGTTACTCTGAGGGTAAAGGGGTCTAGACTTGCTCTTTCGGATGTTGTAGGTATTGAATAGCAAGTCGATATTCTTACCCTGTAACTATTTTCCATTGTCCGAGAAGATTGCCGCTGGTACTCCAAAGCGACATATGATGTGCTCCCAAATGAATCGAAAAACATCTCTATCCCGGATATACTTCAATGGGGCGGATTCTACCCATTTAGTAAAGTAGTCGGTAGCCACAATTAAGTATTTTCTCTGCCCCGATCCGACGTGCAATGGTCCCACGATGTCGATCCCCCATTTGGCGAAAGGCCACGGGCTGATTACTGAGTTTAACGTTACTGCTGGTGCGTGTATCTTCTTTTCGAATTTTTGACATTCGTCACAGATGAGGGCCATATGCTTTGCATCCTCATTCATGTAAGGCCAGAAATATCCCATATTCTTGGCTCGTGCTGCTAGGCTACGACCCGAGCTCTGGTTTCCCGCGGCCCCATAATGCAATTTGTTCAGGATAGTGTGCCCCTCTTCTTTACTCAGGCACCTTAATAATGGTCCAAGGTATGATTTTCTGTACAGAGTGCCGTCTCGGAGCTCGTATGCAACTGCTTTGCTTTTCATTTTGTTGATCTCGGGTCGCCCCTTAGGCAGTTTTCCTGTTTCAAGATATTCGTGGATCGGTTTTCGCCAATCATTGGCCTTATACGATCGGTAGTGGTTCTTTGCGCTACGTGTGCGCCGATGTCTACTATCTCGTGCATCGAAGGCATTAAGATTCTTATAATTCTGATGCCCTCAACACTTGCATCCGTTAGCATGGAAGCGATGTATGCTAGGGCGTCCGAGTGGCGATTATCTTTCCTACAGATGTGCCGGAACTTGATATTTGGTATTTGGCCGATGTAGAATTGGGCGAGTTCCCAATATTTTTGCAACAAGGGATCATGTATAGCGTACTGCCCGCTGATTTGTCGTACGACTAGCTGAGAGTCACTTGTTAATCTCACATCTTGAATTCCCATTTCCACTATCAGTCGCAAAGCATGTATCACAGCTTCGTATTCCGTGACGTTATTGGTCGCCTTAAATTCGAGTCTAAACGAGTGGACCATCTTTTTTCCTTTTGGCGTCGTAAATACCAATCCGAGGCCTGACCCGTCTTTATTGGATGATCCGTCCACAAAAACTTCCCACCGTGTCGGGTTATAGGTCTCGAGTAGCTCGGACGGGTCCTCCTGGTCTTCCTCCATTCCTGGGATATCTTCTACTTCATCTTCGTCGCTCAGGGGGAAGTCTGCCAGAAAGTCGGCCACTGCCTGTGCTTTCACTGCTGTTCTCATCTCATAGAAAATATCGAACTGCTTGATTTGTGCGCTCCACTTGGAGACTCGCCCCGACCTGGCTGCATTGTCGAGTACTGATTCTATGGAGGATTTTGTGAGCACCCAAATTTTGTGAGTTTGGAAATACGTCCGAAGTTTTTGGGTTGCAAACACCAATGCTAATATCAGTTGCTCGATTCTGGTGTAGTTCCTCTCCACTGGGTTCATAGTTTTACTTATGAAATACACCGGCTTTTCTTCCCCTCCTACGTTCTTGACTAATACGTCACTAATGGCATAACTGGTCGCCCCCAGATATAGGGTTAGTACCTCCTCGGGCTCGGGCCTTTGTAATACCGGTAGGCTCGCGAGATGCTGCTTAATTTTCTGAAATGCTTCTTCACATTCCTCGGTCCATTTGAACTTTTCTCCTTTCCTTAATGTCCCGAAGAAGTCCTTGCACTTGTCAGATGATCGAGAGATAAATCGCCCCAGTGCTGCCAAGTTCCCGTTTAACCGTTGTACGTCCTTAATCGTCACGGGTGATGGCATTTCTACGACTGCTCGGATCTTATCTGGGTCTGCTTCGATACCTTTGTCGGTAATTATGTACCCTAGAAACTTGCTCGAGGTAACCCAGAAAGTGCACTTAGCAGGATTCACCCTCATCTTGTATCTTCTCATGGTTTGAAATATGTCTCGAAGGTCGTCGATGTGGTTGGTGGCCACCTTGCTTTTGACCAACATGTCGTCCACATATACTTCAATGGTGTTGTGTATTTTATCTTCGAACATGTCTTCTACTAATCTTTGGTATGTGGCGCCTGCGTTTCTCAGCCCAAACGGCATTTTGGTGTAACAATATAACCCTCTGGTAGAGGTGTCAAAGAGGCCAGGCTAGCCTGGATCCGGTCTGGCCCGACCAGTATATCCAGGCCAAAGCCTGGCCTGGTCCGTGTTAAATTAGGCCGGGCTGGGCCCAGGCTCAAGACAGCCAGGCTAGGCTATGATATTCGGACCGTTAGCCTGCCATGGCCTGGCCAGCTTTAGCCTGGGCCTGTATAAGCCTGCCCAGGCCGGCCTGTTATGGCCTGTATATAGCTAGTAGACGGTATTCTAAAAAATATTTGGTTGTGGAGACTCGATCCCTTGATGTATATCTTATGCCACCAATCGATCAACCATTGAGCTAACGTAGGAATGTTGGAACATTTGTTGATCACGTTATATATACATGTGCGATAATTATCACTTAGATACTGGTTTCTAGTTATAAGTATAATTATTTATAGTAATTCATAATTTTGGGTTATGTATTCATTAATTCTTTCTCGTTATTTTCTCTTAATTAATTTTGTAATCAAATTAGTTTACTTTATTAAACAAAAAATAAAAACGTTAATAAATACTCCTTAAATTAAGGAGTTAATTACTACACGTATGTATTGGAAATATTTGAATTTTATTTGATAAAAACTTACCCCTTTTGGACTTCAAATATTTTGCATTTTAAGAAAATCTTTTGAAATTTAATTAAGGTAGAAATAAATTTTCCGTTTTAAGAAAATCTTCTAAGATTATTTGATATATTATCTTAAGAGTAAATTGTCATCATAAATATGGAAACTTACTTTTTTATATTTAGGTAGAAATTATATCACGAATAAGTTTCCTAAAAGAAAATTCCAGTACAAGTGTAGTTATTTATAGCAAATTATATAAATTAGTTAGTAGTAATAGGGTTTTATTTCTTTATAAAACTACATTAAGGCATTACATAAGTTGATAGTACTGACTGTTCAAAAAATCACGTCGGCTCAATTGGTTTCGAGCGTAGTTTACTTAACGAGCATAAGGTTCAAGCTTCGAACCTCTACACGATTCATCCACTTTGTTTTTTTTTAAAGGACAAAAAAAGTAACCAACTATATGGCAGGCTAGTCAGGCCTGGTCCGGCCTGATCCGGTTCAAAGTGGTTGCAGCTCGAGGCCAGTGGGCTCACTAATAGGTTATCTTGGCCGGGCCGGCCTGGGCCTCGCAATTTAACAGCTAACCACAGCCAGCCGCCGTAGGCCGAGCTAGGCGACCAACCAAAGGCAGGCCAGGCCGGCCTGTTTGACACCTCTACCCTCTGGGTGTGAAGAAGGATGTGTGCTCTTGGTCCTCAGGGGCCAGGGGGATCTGGTTGTACCCCGAGTACCCGTCCATGAGTGTTATTACCTTGTATCCAACTATGGATTCTACTAGCTGATCGATGCTGGGGAGGGGGAAGCTATCTTTCGGGCATGCTTTATTCAAGTCGCTAAAGTCGATGCAGACTCGAACACCTCCATTCCTTTTAGGGACTATCACCATGTTAGATATCCATTGTGGGTATTGAGCTTTTCGAGTGATTCCTGCTACTTGCAACTTCTTTAGTTCGGCCTCCACCGCTGCTTGTAGCTCGGGTGCAATTCTCCTCATCTTTTGCCGGATCGGCTTGAACTTGGGGTCTATTCTCAAGCGGTGTGAGCAGACCTCTGGGTCAATTCCTTCCATATCATGCATTTGCCAAGAGAATACGTCCATGTGCTCTTTCAAAAGAGTTATCAGCTGTCGTGTTTGCTCATCCGTCAATAGAGTCCCTATTCTCACCATTTTAGGCTCTTCCTCAGTGCATAAATTAACTTGTCAAGTAGATTCTAAGGCCGAGAAATTAGGCTTTGGTTCATCGACTCTTGTCGGCTCCTTTGATTGCTATAAGATCTCCTTCTCGTCAGCTTCGTAGGTGGTGATGGCTTGTGATATCACCTTTTCTAGCTCTTCTCCCGCCTTTATTTCCTTAGCTTTATTCTTTTCTTGACGTTTCCTCGATCGTCTTTCTTCATTCTGCTTGATATCTATCTGTACGCATTGTCGCGCCGCCTGGGGGTCGCCCAATACCTCCACTACCCCTCGATAGGATGGAAACCGCAATCTTTGGTGGTAGGCCGAGGCGAACCCTTTGATTCCCGCAAGCCAGGGTCTACCAAGGATCTCTTCGTAAGGTGACACAACGTCGACCACACAGAAGGTGGTGAGTGTGTCTAGGAAACCTTCTCCGTCCGAGACTCTGAGGGTGACTTCTCCTTTTGGTACTGTCACTGTACCATTGAAGCCGTAAATTCGATAGGTCGACGGGATTAGGATGTCATCAGATAGCTCCATTCTTTTGAAGGTGTCGTAAAATAGGACCTCGACTGAACTGCCACTGTCCATCAGTATCCTTAGGACACCCCATTCTTCAATAAGTAGGGTTATCACTAGGGGATCCCCATGTGCTTGACCATTTGACGGGACATCCTTTGCTGAGAAAGTGATCGGCTGCATCATCCAAGGTTCCATGGGCAGAGTTTTGGCCACGCTGAATATTTCTTTTCCCGCCCGATCTCTTTTGTGGATCCTTGAAGTGATACCGGTTCCTAAGTCAAACCCTTGAGTTGCCGAGTGCGAGATGGTGTTACAAGCGAACTGGGTACCACGATTGATTCTTATTTGATGCACTGGTGCGTCGGGCTGAGCTGGCGTCGACGATGTCTTGACGAAATGTCGCAAATATCCATCTCGGATCAGGTGCTGGACGATATCTTTTACCTCTCGACAATCATTGGTCGAATGGCCACGAAACTGGTGGTAATGGCAAAACTTGGGATGGTTCCTTGTTTCGTCGAACTGAATTCCCCTAGTCTTCGGGTATCGGATATCGTTCCTCTTTTCGACTTCCTTGAATATTTATTCCAATGGTGCATTTAATGGAGTGTAAGATCTAGGTTCGTGGCGAGGCTTCTTTCTTTTCTCGACCCAAATTTTCTTGTTCTCCCCATGATGTTGTGTGCTCGGCCTTTTCTCTGGTCGCTTCGGAGCTTCTCTTGGGGTTGCCTCTACTATAGTGCTTGCTTCTTGTATTCCTCTATCCTGTGCTCCTTCCTGTATTTCTTCTAGGGCGATGTAGTGTTCTTGCATCTTCCTGATTTCCCTTAACGTTTTAGGTTTCTCGGTGTACATTGCTACCCAAATAGGATCTGACTTCCCCAATGAATTTTCAAACCCGAATATCTGTTGATCGACCGGTACCTTCCCGATGTCAGTACATAACTTCCTCCTCCATCCTGTTGTTAGAGACCGCAGCGGTTCCCTGAATCTTCGTGCAAGCGTAAAGAGCTTATTAACTCTGGACCGAGCTATATTGTTATGCATGTAAGTTTCAAGGAAGGTTTCCACCAAGACTGCATAATTGCCAACGGATTCATCGGGCAGGGTGTAAAACCAGCTCTTTTCCTCACCCTCCAAACTTGCTGGAAAAAATTTGCACATGACCACATCGTAATTCTTCCATTGTAACAAGGACATGTTGTACATTTTGATATGCTCTCCAGCATCGCCCGTGTCGTCAAACCTAGATGGGAAGATCGGCAACGTACACTTGGGCGGGAAAGGAGTCTGATCCAATTCCTTAGTAAATGGTGTCTTCTGTGCTTCGCTGATTACTTCTGCTAACTTATCGACCTCGTTGTTTCCTGTCAGTTTCTTGACCATCTGCTCAAGTTGCTCGATCTTTTGTTTGGTTGTCGCATCCGTACCCTCATTGGTCGCCTCTTCCTCGGTCGAAGAATCCTCGAGTGGGCCATACCCTCCCCTTGATCGGTTAGGGTCGGGCATGCGTTCTCGGCTCGGGGATGGGTTTGGAGTGTTTCTCGACTGGGTGTGATTGCTAGAAGCGCCTCGGCTCGACGACCCTCTTGACCCGCTCTCCCGGTTATGAGTCGGTAGTTTTCATGTTCTAAGGCTAGGTTCCTTCTCTGCAGCTCTCTCATAAGCTCTTCTTGCCTTCTTTGGCTTGCCAAGATAGCAAGTAACATTGGGTCGGTACTCTCATGGCTAGAGTGGACGTTTACTTGGTTTCCTGCTACATTGGGGGGTGCAGTTGGAGGTATTGCCGAGGGGATAACGGGGGCAACGGTTGGAGCTGCGGGAGGATCGGCTGCTGCTGGTGGGATGTCTCGGTCGAAGTCGCCTCTTCCTAAGCGCACTCGTCTAAGCCTTTCCCCTTCTCGTTCTAGTTCACGCTGGTACTCTGTCGGTTGTCTTTCTCGCCTTCGTTCCTCCTGCATCGTTTTCACTTCCTCCTCTTCCTCAGTATCCGATGCAGTTCTTCCATCCACCATGTCCCCCTGCATCATCTGGCTCGGGTTGATTCTCAGTATCCTGGGTGGGAGATCGTCATCTCGGACTAGATCGACTTCTTCGTCCACAGTAGCCATGCCTTTGCCTAGTGCCTGAGTCTCGCCTTGGTTATTTTGCCGGTGGTCTTCATGTCGGGAATCCGTCAGTCCTTCTTGTACGCTAGATCCCGTCGTGGCTCGGTTCCTGAGATTCCTACTCGTCCTGGAGGTACTCGCCATCACCTTCAGTGTTGCCCTTATGCCTCGGCTCGCCCGTCCGTCCCTACCTACGTCAGCAAAGTACACAGCACTTACTTCGAACTGTTTTCGAAAAGGTTAAGGATGAAGTACAGCAGTTCTGCTGTGTAAGGTGGAAAAAGTTTTTATAGTACAATTCCATTTATGCTAGCGTGTTGATCTCAGCAATCAAGTGGGTTTGACCGCAAGAGGACAATTTTTTGAAAAGTTGTCTCAACACATCGCTTTCGGTACTTTTTCTATGCATTAATCATTATTTGTCCTAACATTCCTTGTGCCAGAAATCATTAATCATCCGTATGTTAGATCGGAAGATTTCTTTCTTGACTATAGTTGACGATACGATAACCTTTACCCTCTTGTTGTCTTGCCGGCCAGTCCGCCGATCTTTGTGAGGCTTTTAGCGTAGGATCAAGATGAGGCTTAATAATGAAGCGCTCACTAAATTCCTTCCAGTAGTAGCTTAAAAGCTGAACTCGATGACTTCGAGTTAGCCTTGCCTCCACCACTGTTGTACTTTATTTTAGCTAACTAAGAAGGTCCAAACAACGAAATAACGTTTCAACTTAGCTTCTACCGATCATCAAAGATGATCCATTCGGGAGCTTTGAGGTGTTATTACGTTTTATTTTAGATTGAAGACAAGGCGATCTTTGACCCAAAAAAGCTTTACTCCATCGGAAACATTTAACTCTACATAAGGAGATTAGTCAAACTTGCTCGACCGGAATCCCTTACTCATAAGGTAAGAGATCTCACGGCTCTTGTTTGATGGAGTTAAGACGATGAAGATAACTAAACAAGTTTTTCCTTTTAAAACTAAAATTCCGTGAGCTTTTCAAGAATTTAAGTAAGTAAAAACAAATGTAACAAAATCGAGCTTTTGACCACAAAGGTAAACTTGAAACAACAAATCTAGCAACCCATGTATTTCAACCATTAGAGATGAGAAGAAAAAAGGTCAGCGGGGTGGAATTTCATTCTAGCTTCTACCAACATCAAAAGATGTTATTTCGGGAGCTTATTGATCTTCTAATAACTCGCTTAGACGACTTAAGCAAACAACCTAGTTTGATGATTTAGTCTTGGCAACTCGACTCAAACGAAAGCAGAAGCGATTGATGCTAATAAAACAGTCCTATATCAAAACTTAACAAGGTTTTGCTAAGAAAACAAAAACAAGAACATCTCGCAAGCTTTGCCTATCAACACTCTTAACCAAAAGAGTTTCTCCCTTAGCTTCAACTAACACGCAAGGTGACTTAGGAGCTTGGATTTCTCTCTTTTGGTAACCGATTTCAAGGTATCCGAAGATGTTACACGGTCCCCTTAGTCAACGCCAGAATGTAGATGTAAAAAGTTACACAACTACATCCAATAATCAATATGAAATGAAAGTAATGTAAGCAAATAAGAGACTCATAAGAACACAAGATATACGTGGTTCGGCATGATTACCTACGTCCACGGGGGTGAAAGGATGATCTTATTACTTCACACAAGTTTACAAGGATGAATGCTCTCAACAATACTCTATCTCTCCTCTCACTTACTTACAGATTGCTTCCCTATACCTCTCTACACGATCTCTATTTATAGTTACAGATGGTGATACATCGATATTACAGTGTTGGGCCTGGTGTAGCTTCCTTGATGTTCTTCTCGGACGACTAGATGATGCTTCAGCCGATCTCCTCCTTCGCTCAAGTCGAGATATCTAGCCGAGTGGTGTCCTCTCCCGATGTCGTTCGTTTGGTGGAGATGGCCGATGTCGCCCTTTAGGTTCCTGGCCGAGTCACATTTCGACCGATCTTTTCTTATCTCTTCACCAACTCTGTCAGCGCATTAATTATCCTCGAACCCGATGAGCATCACATCAGAACTTTTACCCTCCTTTATGTCGACCTCTCGAGCTGTCTCCATTCCTCTTTTCTCGCGCCCAGATTTGATGAGATGATTCAGTGCTTCTAGTGCTTGCTTCTCTTGGTGCGCCCTCGCCCAGGATGGTTCCACCTGTCCCTGTGGATTATTTGCACCTACATATTTTTAGTTAAAAACACCAGCTCTGACCATGGAGCTAATGGACTTTGCGAATGCCACTTATGATCAATTACAAAAGAGACAACAAACTGCAAAAGAGAGAGGTGGAGCAATTATCTATTACAGAAAAAAATTAGAACAAAAACCACCTAAGCTAAGAAATTTAATCGCCAGCAAAAACTAACAATGACAACTAAGAACAATATTTTTGGAATACCCTTTCCATGGTACCAGGCACCAGCAAAACAAAACGACAACCACAACGCCAAAATAATACATAATTAATAAGAAATATTACAAATTTGTGGACATATACCATCCATGCAACCCAAAGAATAATAGGGAGAAATACATCCACCAAAGCTAGACGCCCTACCCTCACCCTTCTGTAGGTTCCAGCCGCAGTAAAAAGAAAGGGAGCGCTACTTTCGCATAAGTTCTACCCACTTAAAGACCGAATCCAGAAACCTTATACCTCTTAGAGGCTTTACCGGGATAGACCAATAAAACAAAACAACTTTAATATCAAATATCAAATATGATCTTCTCATAAACTTTTCTTTGTCATTGAAACATCTGTTGTTTCTCTATCCATCCATCATGCACAAATAAAAAAAAAATCAATGAATATCAAAACAAAAACAAAAAAATCTTGGATTATCGAAATATATAACGATTTTTATCATATAACAAAACCCTACCAATTTTTGACATGAACAAACAATAAAGCAAGATAAATAAATCACCCTAGCTGTTTCCGAAAGAGAGAAGCAGCGTAAATTGGTTACACCGTCTACCTGCAAAACAAACGACAACCAAGGATCAGAAAAAATAGAATAAAAATGTAGCATCCATACAAAAGTAACAAAACACAAAAACAAACAAAAAGAATCAAGCCGCCATTAAAAAAAACCACTGAATCAATGGGTTTGGCAATTGGTCGGACGTTTTATGTATAGAGATAGCAAGCTTATAAACTCTCTGAAACAACTATTTTCTGAAAATTTTCTGAAAATAATGCAAATTATATTCTAGTTCTGTCTTATTCTCAGTTAAATCAAGTATGAAAAGATATGCGCAATTATGTTTTTTAGGGAATGAAAATAAGATTCAAAAGGAAAAAAAAAAACAGAAATAATATTTATCAATATGTTAAAATAAAAAGCTTCCAGAAATATTCTTTCTTTACACATTTTGGTTTAATTACATATATCGGTATAAAAGATTTGTATTTAGGCAAACACTTGCTAAACTTAGCATCAAATGCCAACGATAGAATCACTAAAACTATCAACAAAATATTTCTGAAAGTTCCTAGATTTTTCATCCAAGATTTATATTCTGATTCCAGTATTAACCGCCTATGTAAGGAAGTAAATCAACTTAAAAAGTGTAAGAATTTTATACAGATCCAACGAATATTGAAATTCCCAAATATTGTTGAAACATTAATCTACCAAACCAGAATTTTCTCCATAGTGATCGTCTTTTTGTAACTAATTAAAATCAATGGAATATATTTTATTTTGAACATGTTAACGCGGTGTAAGAATATAAAAAGATATCACAATGGAATCGCTAAATCTTCTTTCACAGTATATATGGTTACTGAAGATCCTATATCAAGAAATGAATCCAGAACTTCCAAATTTAGCTAAACGTATACAAAAATTTAAGAAAACTCCTTGAAATGGCAAAATACTATATTTTTGTCGCCTAAGATTGGCATATGATCTTAAAAGGAAAATCATCACCATCAATACTTAAAATATGAATCGATATTCAATAAGAATGGCAAGTATCTACAGTAGGTTAGGAATCAGAGATTTGCACCTTAAATTTAGAATATATGGTTTGTCTAAACATGCCAAAAATAAATGGACAAAATTCGACTGTTCTAAATTTGGCGCAAGATAAGAAAATCTATTTTTAGATTAACATGTATTTGGTATAAATATCAAAGTATGGAAATTAATAAGATCTTTCATTATTAGACATTAATTCATCATGTCGTTCAAAAAACGTTTCCTTTTTTTAGATCACGATTTTGTTATAAAATCAAAATTCAAAGATTTTCGTATAAAAATCCTTTTTTATGGAGATTAATTTGAAGGCCGGGATTTTAATAAAATCATGTAAACGTGGTGTAAGAAATACCAACCCTAACGATCAATATGGATCATTAGATCGTATCAATTCTATTAAAAATTAACGGCCACGAAATGTAGGGGTTATAAGTTGTTTTTTGACCAATCAGAAGCGAGGGTTTTGTTCACCGGCCAATGAGAGGGGAGGTTACCGCAACTCTCGACGTGGTGTGAGAGATGGCGTGGGGTTTTTAGGTTGTTGATTTCTGCTTAGTCATATGGTGTGATTAGCACACCACGTCTCCCAAGTCATATGGAAGTTCTAATCTATTATGCTAGTCGCAGAATAAAACAGAGATAGGCGCAGAACAGTTACGCGCAAACACCTGGCGCTGAACCAAACAACGCCACAAAATTTCATTATCATTTTCGTTTCCATTTTTTCTCTCGTCTCTCAAAGACAACTGTTTGTTGCATATAAAACGGAACATAAAATAAAACATATTCTTTGACCTGTACTCGGTTTGTTGCATAAAAAAGGAATCAACAGACTTTGTCTGTTGGGTAACAGGCATGGAGGCGTAAGGTGATGACACGTCATTCACGGATCCCTTTTATTTTCATAAAGTAGTGCGCTCAACCATGAGAAGACCACTCATTCATGTCATTCACACGTCATAATCAGTTTACGAGCTCCACTTATTTTCCCTCATTTGATTGGGCCAAACATTTTAATTAGGGGCCATAATTTTTTATTTGCACCCCAATTTTTTGAGGGGCGTATTAATCCGATATTGAAAAACGGTTTTACGCTTACCTAAAACTAAACATTAAAAATCAGTTAACCTTAATTAGAAACCTTAATTAGGCTTCTCTTCTTCATCTTCCTCTCCGTTCTCTTCTCCACCACCACCATTAACGACTATTTTGAAGAAATTTTTTTTGCTTCAACCGATTCACCGCGTAATCGTCGCCAAAAATCAAAACCCAAGAAAGCTATGGCTCCAATTAGAAGGTATATGAACTTAAACCCACCTTGTATTCGTTAGTATCGAAATTTCAGTGTAAGAGTCGTTAGTATCGAAATGAAAACCCCTAACGACTTTTCATTTGCATGCAGATTCTATGAAAAATCGTTAGTGTATTAGGATGAAGATGACGACCCTAATTCTGCTACTTCAACATTTTTGCCCTAGAATAGAGTCGTTACCGTATTAGGTTGAAAATGACGACCCTGTTTTGACGACCCTTTGTTATTGGTTAACGACTCTAGGTGAACATTATAAATGGTTGGTTAGGGTCGTCAGTATATCAGAATATCCCTATGACGACTCAAACACACGAAACTTGCCTTTTTATACGAGAGAGTTTGGATTTGAGAGTCGTCAAGGTATTAAACGAATCAACTAACGACTCTAGGTGAACAATATAAGCGTACGTCATGGTTTAACACACCACCTTGACGATTTTTCATCACCATTAAAAGTTGCAGTTAGAGTCGTCGCCATGTGTGTCAACGTAAAGATGACGACTCTTTAGGGTCGTTGGCGTATACAACACCCGACTATAACGACCCTCACTCGAGTAGTTCCATAGTGACCATGAATCGACCACTTGGAGCACCATTCGAGACAATTTGAAGAGTATATGAAGTTTATCTGATTGTTTTGAGCTCCGGGTTCTTCATTTTGAGGATTGGTTCCTTCATTTTGAGCAGTAGGATCTTCATTTCCACCATTTTTCATGGCTTCCTCCATTAACATCTCTTCATCAAACATCCAATCCATAGAATTAGTTAATACAATCCTACCATCAACACAATCATGGTTGTTGTTTGAACCTTCGACAACCTCTTTCCCTCCACTTGAATCACTCATTTCTAAAAATCCTAGTTTTTCCTCTCAAAACTCCTCTTCTTCTTCTCAAAACATAAAAACCCAAAAAAAAAAAAAAAATCCCAAAAATTAATCCCAAAATCTGAATTTTATGTAAACTCAATTATCACACTAATCAACTTCATTAATTCTTAATACTAATCACTTAGGGCATTTTAGCCATTTAGAAAATATTTTTTTAAGGGGTGACCCAAATTAGGATTGGGTGACCTTTTTTGTCCACTAGTGCAAGGCCCCAATTAAAAGTTTTGGCCCCCAATCAAATTAGGTTATTTTCTTCTATTTTAGCACCATGAGAAGACCAGCGCTAAATGGTTCGGCGCTGATACCCTAGAATATTCTTCCGCACACTGAACTATTCATCGAAAAGGTGATTTTTGTGCGCTGAACTATTCAGCGCAACTATCTCACTACTACTTCAACCGCGAGCAAATGCTAGGAGGGAGAATTAGTGTTAACAAATAGACAACACTTTTTTTTTTTTCCGAGCTATTTTCACCAACCAAGGGGATAGTTCTAAAAACCCTTTTAATTGATTATTTTTCTATAAGAAATATGTATAATTTGATAGTCTTGTTTATATTTTGAGGTGTTTTAAAATCTACGGTATAAAGTTTATAAAAAAACCAAATCGTTTCTTGCCCATAGGACTTAACCTAACCTTCATGTCCCAGTTCCTGTTAAAGGGCTAATACGATAATGACTACCCAGAAGTCGATCTTTGCGTCCGTTCCCACGATGCTCTAATGATCTGTTTAATTTTCCAATACGAAAATGGCCAATAATAATCAGAAACACACACAAGAAAAGTGAAGGCGGCTCGTCAGGTAATTTGTCGGTTGCGCTTCGATTATAATTCCATCGGTCACTAGCTTCCTTTTAGTGTTTTACTTGATTAGTGAGTGTACCTATGATTAATTATGTGACAATGCATACCGTTGGAATTCCAGTTGTATTACATTCCTTTGGTTCACTATCGTCGAGTACACTTTTGCGGAAGAGACCACGCCAAGAAGATACATACATTGTGCAAGCTCCACTTGAAAGCTTTATTGCTTCAACGTCAACCTCAGGTGCAGTGAAGAAACGTAGGACATTACTTGTCATGCGTGTTAATTTTGTTCCCATTATATTGCCAAAGTATTGCCCGCGTCACCGAGTTGCTGCTACTATGCGTCAGAGAGCTTTGCGGGCTCGTAATCGTGCGAGAAAACCAGTCTGATGTCTTGTTGCTAGTTATAAAATGTGTCAGCAACAAATCCGCATATCGTGCACAATAGATGAGATAATTGTGACACGGTCTATCAATCTATTGCACCAAAGAAAATGACATTCTGGACTCTCTCAAGGTAGGGCACCACCACATTCCAATGCATAAATTTTTAGGAAAGCAATTCATTAATTAGAATGGGGCTGGTGTTTAGAATGAAACACAAAGTTTCCGGACATGTCAGCTAGAGGACTTTGCAATTTCTGTAAGAAAGACAAAGAGAAAAACCCCAAAATGTCATTGTTCAGTGCAGCTAATTTGATGTATCTAGGTGAAGTACCGATTGAGTTGTCATGATTAAGTGCCTTTTTATTGCTCGCGTGCACCCAATGATGTCAGTATACATAGTTAAAGGACAACAATATAAATATAGTGGAAATATAATAAACTTTGTGTAAGATGTCAAACAAGTTGTTGTTGTACTTCCGTATAAACCAGCTGATTTGTCCGCAATATTAATTGTGAAGCAGACTGGAATAAATTCAACCAAAGAGTTTGTAGTACATCGAGAATACGTACGCCAATCTTTAGAATGGATGAGAAATAATCATTTATTTTATGATGATATAGAAATATGTCATAGCAACATAGAAGACTTAGATCTCTTTCGTTCATCGCTTCCTTAGATTGTTTTTTACTTCCGGCTGTTATTCGATTTGTAATTTCTGAAATTTTAGTTTCTAGTTTTGGTAGTGTAATCCATGTTCTAATTTTTTTTTTGACGATTGGATCTTCTGGCCAATCCAATGGAGTTTTCTCTAGATTTTCTCCTTCAGTTTGTTATATAAAGGGGGTTGAATGTTTTGTGACTTTCGATGATTTTTCTCTTCACAGTGTTCTTCTCTGGCAGGTACATGGGTTTGAAGATTCTGATGACCCGGTTGTATCATCTAGGGAAGTGGGTTCTAAATCGAGAGAGTATTATTAGTGTGCAGTGATGGTTTGCGTTTCACATCAAAGAAACCAAAGTATGTTATAAATTTCTACTCTAATCTTTGAGCTTAAAGAAGAATCAACATCTGTTCTTTATTTGGCATCAACTCCACCCGAGCTTTTCAGTTTGGGTTTTTCTCTTGTTGATGGTGCTGATCGGTTATTATATTGTAATGTTTTAAATTTATGTGATCTTATTGTGCTAGGTTGTTTAACATCTCTAGTTACAGGTAGATTTGGTATGTTTTCTGTTGTTAAATCTAGGTTTAAGCTAATTTTCTTCTTCCCTAATTTGGTCCCTGTAATTTATGGTCTTGTGATCCTTCCCATGGATATGATCTCTGGGTTTGTTGTTCGTTATCTGATGGTTGTTCGCCTCGAGATTAGTTTTGCTCTTCGTCTCTTCCGGTGGGAAATAAAGTTCTGTTGCAGGCAAACTTTCTTTATACCAGCTGAAGATGAGGAATATCAAGATGAATCTCATGGTATCTCTTCTTTTGGAAGTGATTTCTATCAGATGGTTATTACTATTAAAAATGTTCTTCTTTTGAGCTGTGAATCATGCATCATCGATTCAAGTTCTCCCGTAAAGGCGGGTGGTATTGTTCTTGTTCTATATGTTACTGTTCTACTGTTACTGGTACAGGCTGATGGTTCTATAGAGATTCTGGATACGGGATTCTGGTTACGAGATTCGGGTTACGGGATTCAATTTGGGAATTACTTAGTTTTAAACCTTGTTTGTTTCGGATTCTAATTGTAACTTCGGGGGTTTCCCTGTTTTCTTATTAAAAAAAAAAAACATAGAAGACTTGCCAGAAGATGGTATTCCTGATGACCTCCCAAATATGGAGGTGGATGATGTGCTTCAGGTAATACCTTAAAAATCTTGGTGCTTATAAGCTTGCAGTAACTACCTCGCATGTTAAATGGTCAGATACATTCTTATAAAATACATGGTGATATATTCTTATTGTAAAATCATTATCGATTTTTTTTTTGCTAGCTGATAGGTGTAGAATACACCGTATTTACTATCTAGTAGTTTATGCTTTCTTTGCTATTTTTCTTGTAAATTATGTATTTTACGCTTGTTTTGAGTTTTGTAGCTACTTTGGAGTCGCACGGAGGAAAAGAAGAAGAAATTACTCTATTTGAGCAAAAAGGGCAAAATTGTCATTTCAGGGGCGAGCACTATCTGGAGCCCAGTCAAGGTTAAGGGGCAACCTAATACTAAGCTGAGGTTAAGGGGTAGCCAGTTTTGTTTTAAAAGAGGAAATGTTAAAGGCACCAATGAAAGTACTCAGGGCACCCAGTCTAGGGGTGGATCTTATCCCTGGGGTGTACCCATCCAGCCCTAACTTAGCCCTACTAATCGAGAATGATATGTCTTCTCTCATTTTCTTCACTTGCCCGAAATAAAGAAAAAACAATGGTGAATTAAAAGCCGATCGACTCATTTCTCTCAATCATTCGGTTCTGCCTGAAATAAAGAAGAAAGAGAAGCAGCAGCCGCTGCTACTAAATCAAGAGGAAGATCGAAAACTCAGAAGAACAAACCGAGAGCCGAGAAGATGAAATGGTTTGTTGTTGGGTCTCAGGGGATCGAGGGTTTGATTTGAACTATTTGATCGAGAAATTGAAGGTGAAGAAATTGGAGCTGGGTTCAATCGGCGATGAAGGGGTTGGTTGAAGTCCGAGGGAATCGGTGAGAAGAGATCGAGGCGAGATCGATTAGGGTTCGATTCAACGAGACAGTGGTCACGGATCTAGATTGAGCCTTATAAGAATCGATTGAAGGAGGTGATATATTGAAGAGGTTGATGGTCTTTGTTGAGCGATTGTTCTGCTTGATGTACCGAGAGATCGAGAATTCAGTGAAGTAATGGCTGCCGTTCGGGACTGAGTTGGTGTTGTTGATAAGATGAGAACAGATTGAAGCAGCAATGAAGACAGAGATTTGAAATGGGTTTGTGGCTGTGTATTTGAGCTGAGCGAAAGAAGAACAAGTGAGGATAGTGGTGATCTGTTGTTGCTGTAATCGGAAAGAATTCTGGTGGGTCTGTGAATCGAGATTGTTGTTGCTGTGAAGCAGATAAAGAGGAGAAGAATGAAGCTACAACGGAGGATTTTGCAGCCGGATTAGGGATGAAACAGGGAAGAACGATTGAAGCTCTGTACAGGGAAGTTGGAGTGAATGGTACTAGATGTATGTTAGGATGAATTCGTGCAGGGAATGAGCTAAAAATGGCGGAAATGGCACGAGAATGTCGCAAAAACAGAGGAAACTCTGTCAATTTCTCTATTCGGCGAGTTAACTAGTGCGGTGATGACCGTTCAGGCCGAGTCCAAAGAACCGATCCTTCCCCGTAACTCGCCCCGATTCGGTGATCCGGCTCACCGAGTCGGACTATTCGACTAATTAAGGCTGACGACTCATTCCGACTCATTCCTTTCCCTTGACCGTTGACTGACGACTGACCGTTAGTTTGACCGTTAGTCCTAACGGAGGACTGACGGAATATTCCGTTGAATATTCCTGTGACGGAGAAATTCTCAGGTGGTGTGGTGACGGATTTTAGGTCAAATTCGCCATAATCCCAGTTTTCCGGCGAGCAAAAATTCCAGAATTTTCTATGGACTTCTCTCATGGGTGTGAAGACTTGGGCTAGGAATTGGATGGAGAATTGGACTCAAATTTGGAAAGAGAAGGTGGAAGAGTTGAGAAAAGCTTGGAATTAGAAATTGAATTGCTAAAGGAAAAGGATTCTACTCCTTAGAAGATTTGGAGAATATTGAAGCCTATAAATAGAGAAGTTTTCTACAACTTCTACACATCTTTTACACACATATCTCTACACACACAATACTTTTCTTTTCTTATTCTTTGTGTGAACTCTTTAACATGAGTAGCTAATTTTATTGATTGAGGATGAATTCCTAGTTCTTAATATGATTTGAGTTTTTGTTTTTAATTCTATCTTGAAGTTTTCACATGATTATCGTTTGTTTTTACTAATAGGAATGATCTTAATGACATTCATGATTGATTGATAGATTGTTTAGAATGCATGCTAAATTGATTTGTTAGTTTAATCTAAATCTAGTATAAGTTAGGGAATAAGTAATCGTTCTCGACACTTTACACAAGTAGAAAACACGAGACCTTGCGGAGGGATTCCGTGGAGCAATTGTGTGTAGAAACAACGCTAGAAAGTGAACCAAGCGAACCGAGTTTAACTACTAGTACTAAACCTAAATTCATAAATCTTAATGCATTCGGGAATTACATCTTGTAAGCGGACCTCAAGGTGGTTCTTTTGAATAGAATCGATAACTAAGCGGACACTCGTTACTCGGTGAAATTAGGGATTTTGGGGCTAGCTAAGCGTGCACTGCTATCCTACGGTTGGTGATAATCTGTGACTAATAACAAGTAGAAAAGAACATAACTTTAATCATTGTTTCGTAACGAAGAAGGATTCCTTGATCTCGTCTCTCTTATTGCTTTCAACTTTATCTTTTAATTGCTTTGTTTATTTTCTTTTGCTTTTTACACCCCCCTTTCGTGACAACTTTTACAACTAGAATCTCTTGCTCCTCGTGGGATCGACCTTGACTACCCTATATTACTTGTTAATTAGGTAGTAAAGTATTAATTAATTTGTTGTGGTTACGACACGCATCAGCAAGCATATTACAACAATCAATACGGTTTTCAACCTCAACTTTATGACAACTTCCAACCATCCTTAGGATACAATCAAAACCAATCTTTTGGCTATGATCAAATTCCTACGGAACATTATGGATATTCTCATACATATCAACAACCTTATGACGGGTATGTAAGTGGACAATCACAAGGATGGGAGGATAGTTTTGTTTATGATCGAAATTCTCTAGTTTTGCGGATAAGATGTTGGCCATGATTGGGGATCTTCAACAAAAGTTGCAAGAATCACTACAAGACCAGCAACCTTATGTTTGGGAGGAACCACATCGAGAAATTCAAAGGAATTCGGAGAAAATATCTGAACAAATTAACCAACCTTTAGAAACTTTTGATGACGCTAGTGTAGATTACTCAAGCCTTGATCTTAATAATGATCAAGCACCTATTCAAAAGGACGAGCTTGAGGAAGATGCATTTATTGCTTGGCAAAAATTTCTTAGGGAAAGATGGGAGTCTGCGGAAGTGTATGAATGTTCCGACAATGAGGAAGTTATTCCAACTCCGGATCATAATAACGATCCTTCACCTATTCAAAAGAGGAGATTGGGTGTGACTTACCTATTGTTATAAACGGTGTACCACCCGCACAAGAAGATTTTACAATCTATACCGATGAAAATCATTTTAGTGAATGGCCCGATTAGATGATGAGAATGTTGAAGAGATGATACTAGAGGATGAAACCACATTCATTGATTTTGTGGAAGACCCAATTGAACTTGCTAATGATTATGATGATCCGAGACTTTGGTTAAGGTAGAAAACGACGAAGAATGGTTGCAAGGTTTAATAGAGGACCACGATATACAAGAGGTAAGTATTTCACTTGAATTTTTTAAGGATGAAGAGGATTCTATAATACAAGAAATTGTGCAAGGTTTGTCTAACCCTTTGCATATTGATTCTTCTCCTTTACCTCTTATTGGTTTGAATGTATGTGCATCGAAAGTATTTTTGGATGATTTTGTTTCTAAATATCCACCATTGGAAACACTTGATTCTAACACTATGCAGGTTTTCCAAGAGGAATACATGGAAATTCCCAAATTCTATGTTCTTTATACACTTCCGAGTGTGGACGAGAATAAGTGTGGGGGAAATTTCTATCGAGCGATAATTTCACTATTGTTTTCTTGTGCTAACATTTGTATGGAGTTATTGTTTTCAAAAATGTATTATGGGTGGATCCTCAAATTTTCGGATTGTTAGTATATGGGGAATGAATCTTGCAAAAGCTAAGTCGGGTCGACTTTAAAACAAGCGCTTAATGGGAGGCAACCCATAGGATTTGTATTTCTTATCTTTTGCTTTTTATTTGTTATTTCTTTTTCTTGTTTCTTATCATGTTAAAATTTCCCACCTTGACTTTACTAGGAGGATTCAATTACATTGAGGACAATGTAAGGTTTAAGTGTGGGGGAGTGGTTAAGCATGTTTTTAAAACAAAAATTACAAAAAATTAAAAAATTTTGAAAAAAAAAAAAAAAAAGTTTTTTCATAAAAACTCCAACTTTTGAAGATTTTAGAGTCACTAGCATATTTCTAGGTATGTTTACATAGAGATTTTGACCGACATAATTGAACTTGGAAATGTTAGAGAACTACATTCGGATTTCTTGTTTGTTTGAGTGTTAAATAATGGATTTAATCATGCGGTGATGCGAATTTGGTGCAGTGGAGAAATGCATTATTAGAGTGGCTGATCAATCATTAGTGGAGACTACCCATATTCATATCATGTGAGGCACCGACCAGAAATTTTCCATTGAGTGTGTGTCACCGTACGTTAATTCCGGGTAGAATGGTGAGCTACCCAACCTCCCACCAATAGAAGCACTACTCTTTGATCTCTTGAGTGCTAATTTTGTCAATCATGAAGGGTGACGTCTATAGATGAAAGCCACCTTCTTGTAGTTCGATTTGCAGTTAGCACCATTCTCTCTCTCGACAACAACGGATCCATAGAAACACTCTCATCATCAACAAGGAGCGACATCAAAATCTACAAGGAAAGTTGGAAAAAGTTTAAGGTTTATAAGCAACGGAACGAGAAAAAAGAGCAAATTTCAAATACAAGTAAAGCAACATACAAATGAGCGGATTTTACATATATGTTGAAGACTTACAATACAATGAGCATAATTTTATCCAAGTATGAAGACTTATTCATAAAAGCGAAGAAAATTAAAAGGTGAGAATTTTTGAAAGTTTATGATTTCAAAGACGATACAAGTTGTGAAGAATCAAGTGGTAAAAATACTTCTTCCACGGCCATGGTTTATTTTGTATTTAATTTCTCTAGTTTTTGAAAAAAAAAACAAAAACAAAAAAAAATTGAAAGAAAAAAAAAAATTGAAAAAAACGGAAAGAAAAAAAAAAGAGAAAAAAAAAGAGAAATATTTGTTCTTATTTTTATTTAATGAGCCGTGGGGAAGGAAAATATATAAGGAAGTTTCAAGCGACAAGGATTTTTAAGGTAAAAGAGTTATAAATTGTTAAGGATTTATGAAATTCAAGAGTTTATCATTAATAGTTGAAACAGAAGACGAAGACCAAGAAGATAAAGACGAGGAGCGGAAGACGTTTCTATTGGATGTCGTGAGAGTGGTGTTATCATAATTGGCGATCGGATGTGAAGGTGAGTAAGTAATCTCATCCTCGATCAAAATGGTTGATTTCCTTTCTTAGAGATCGTCAGAAAAATGGTTTTCAAAATATTAAAAGATGTGGGTTTTTAAAAATATTTCGGAAGTTGTCCTTCCCACCATTCAACGTGTTGCGAGAATTCTCTCTTCATTTCCTACTGCACACATGTGAGAACCATAAAAAATTTGTCTTTTTGAGTGCAATTATCATAAAATCCTTTTTGGTGAGGCAGAAGTCGAGGCGAAATGCTTATTGATCGTTTCTCAAACACGCGTTCTCTCGTTATGGTGTGGTTATTTCTCACTCAACATTTAAGAATGAGAATATGTTCTTTAGTATTTCTAACTTCTTATTACTAGAATGCGAAACTACAAGTACTCATAGCTCTTTGGATGCTTGGGACGCTTGAACGCTTTGAAGTTGTGAGTTTTTAGTTTGATTTGCTCGAGGACTAGCAAAGTCTAAGTGTGGGGGAATTTGATAGGTGTAGAATACACCGTATTTACTATCTAGTAGTTTATGCTTTCTTTGCTATTTTTCTTGTAAATTATGTATTTTACGCTTGTTTTGAGTTTTGTAGCTACTTTGGAGTCGCACGGAGGAAAAGAAGAAGAAATTACTCTATTTGAGCAAAAAGGGCAAAATTGTCATTTGGGCGAGCACTATCTCCGGAGCCCAGTCAAGGTTAAGGGGCAACCTAATACTGTTTCGAGGTTAAGGGGTAGCCATTTTGTTTTAAAAGAGGAAATGTTAAAGGCACCAATGAAAGTACTCAGGGCACCCAGTCTAGGGGTGGATCTTATCCCTGGGGTGTACCCATCCAGCCCTAACTTAGCCCTACTAATCGAGAATGATATGTCTTCTCTCATTTTCTTCACTTGCTCGAAATAAAGAAAAACAATGGTGAATTAAAAGCCGATCGACTCATTCTCTCAATCATTCGGTTCTGCTTTGAAATAAAGAAGAAAGAAGCAGCTCACGCTACTAAATCAAGAGGAAGATCGAAAACTCGAGAAGAACAAACCGAGAGCCGAGAAGATGAAATGGTTTCTTTGTTGGGTCTCAGGGGATCGAGGGTTTGATTTGAACTATTTGATCGAGAAATTGAAGGTGAAGAAATTGGAGCTGGGTTCAATCGGCAGTAAGGGGTTGGTTGAAGTCTGAGGGAATCGGTGAGAAGAGATCGAGAACTGAGATCGATTAGGGTTCGATTCAACGAGACAGTGGTCACGGATCTAGATTGAGCCTTATAAGAATCGATTGAAGGAGGTGATATATTGAAGAGGTTGATGGTCTTTGTTGAGCGATTGTTCTGTGATGTACCGAGAGATCGAGAATTGATGAAGTAATGGCGCAGTTCGGACCGAGTTTAGTCTTCATTGATAAGATGAGAACAGTTAAGCAGCAATGAAGACAGAGATTTGAAATGGGTTTGTGGCTGTGTATTTGAGCTGAGCGAAAGAAGAACCAGTGAGGATAGTGGTGATCTGTTGTTGATGTAATCGGAAAGAATTCTGGTGGGTCTGTGAATCGAGATTGCTGTTGCTGTGAAGCAGATAAAGAGGAGAAGAATGAAGCTACAACGGAGGATTTTGCAGCCGGATTAGGGATGAAACAGGGAAGAACGATTGAAGCTCTGTACAGGGAAGTTGGAGTGAATGGTACTAGATGTATGTTAGGATGAATTCGTGCAGGGAATGAGCTAAAAAATGGCCGGGAAATGGCCTGAGAATGTCGCAAAAACAGAGGAAACTCTGTCAATTTCTCTATTCTGGCGAGTTAACTCGGTGCCGGTGATGACCGTTCCAGACCGAGTCCAGCAACCGATCCTTCCCTGTAACTCAGCCGATTCAGTGATCCAGCTCAGCCGAGTCAGACTATTCAGCTAATTAAGCTGCTGACTCGCTGCTGACTCATTCCTTTCCCTTGACCGTTGACTGACGACTGACCGTTAGTTTGACCGTTAGTCCTAACGGAGGACTGACGGAATATTCCGTTGAATATTCCTGTGACGGAGAAATTCTCAGGTGGCCGGCGGTGACGGATTCCGGTCAAATTCCGGCCATAATCCCAGTTTTCCGGCGAGCAAAAATTCCAGAATTTTCTATGGACTTCTCTCATGGGTGTGAAGACTTGGGCTAGGAATTGGATGGAGAATTGGACTCAAATTTGGAAAGAGAAGGTGGAAGAGTTGAGAAAAGCTTGGAATTAGAAATTGAATTGCTAAAGGAAAAGGATTCTACTCCTTAGAAGATTTGGAGAATATTGAAGCCTATAAATAGAGAAGTTTTCTACAACTTCTACACATCTTTTACACACATATCTCTACACACACAATACTTTTCTTTTCTTATTCTTTGTGTGAACTCTTTAACATGAGTAGCTAATTTTATTGATTGAGGATGAATTCCTAGTTCTTAATATGATTTGAGTTTTTGTTTTTAATTCTATCTTGAAGTTTTCACATGATTATCGTTTGTTTTTACTAATAGGAATGATCTTAATGACATTCATGATTGATTGATAGATTGTTTAGAATGCATGCTAAATTGATTTGTTAGTTTAATCTAAATCTAGTATAAGTTAGGGAATAAGTAATCGTTCTCGACACTTTACACAAGTAGAAAACACGAGACCTTGCGGAGGGATTCCGTGGAGCAATTGTGTGTAGAAACAACGCTAGAAAGTGAACCAAGCGAACCGAGTTTAACTACTAGTACTAAACCTAAATTCATAAATCTTAATGCATTCTGGGAATTACATCTTGTAAGCGGACCTCAAGGTGGTTCTTTTGAATAGAATCGATAACTAAGCGGACTGTTACTCGGGTGAAATTAGGGATTTTGGGGCTAGCTAAGCGCACTGCTATCCTACGGTTGGTGATAATCTGTGACTAATAACAAGTAGAAAAGAACATAACTTTAATCATTGTTTCGCAACGAAGAAGGATTCCTTGATCTCGTCTCTCTTATTGCTTTCAACTTTATCTTTTAATTGCTTTGTTTATTTTCTTTTGCTTTT
Organism: Papaver armeniacum; assembly: GCA_023531295.1. Lineage (NCBI taxonomy): Eukaryota > Viridiplantae > Streptophyta > Magnoliopsida > Ranunculales > Papaveraceae > Papaver > Papaver armeniacum. The sequence continues at coordinate 62,025 of JAJJWW010001657.1, forward strand.
TACACCCCCCTTTTCGTGACAACTTTTACAACTAGAATCTCTTGCTCCTCGTGGGATCGACCTTGACTACCCTATATTACTTGTTAATTAGGTAGTAAAGTATTAATTAATTTGTTGTGGTTACGACACGCATCACTAGCCTCTTTCCCTCAATTATATATTTGTAAAGCATTAGTATTTCGACTGATAGTTTGGGATCCAAATTAATGATCGGTTAGTTAAAAAATGATTAAATTGTTGTTTCCAGGTAATGAGAGTGAAGATGACGACTAAAACGTACCTTAAGAGTTGGAAGAACAAGTTTTCCATATTGATGAATTTCAAGCAGTAGGTACAATAGGTGCATTTATAGAACTTGATCAACAAAAACATGTCAGGAGAGCTTTGCAAATGGCTGAAGAAGATAAAACTACGACAACCCTTTCATTTACAGGTGAGGTTATCGATGAGTTTACGAAAGTAGGATATATAACTATGGCGTTCCCAACTATATTCCCATACGATAGACTTAAGGTTAAAAGCAATTCCTTGAGCACGATCTAACTCCTCTGATCTTCTTATCCACTACCGGTTTTCTTCACTTGATTATACTCCTCACCCCCTAATTATCCTCCCCACATACACCTATTATCCACCTATAATCATTAATTTACCATCACAATTTATTTCATTGAAATACTTACCAATTGAGGGGGAAAATGTTTGTACTATAAAGTCTGCATGCATAAGAAATAAATGTTTTATGACTAACGTATTATTAGAAAAAACAAAGGAGCGCAGTGGAAGTTCAGATACTCATACAAACCAAATGTATAGGATGAGAGAAAGAAGTCAAGAGATATCGAAGCAGAAACCGCGGCTATGATAACTATATGGCCAAGACTTTGCAATGAACAATGAGGCATGCAAACACTCAAAATAGATAATCCGATTAAATAAATACAAAAAAATATTTAAAACAATAATCAGAAAAACAGAAAGTAATTACAAAATACCCATAAAAAAACACCCTATATTACCAAAATGGCATTTCATACAACGTTTATATACCTTGGAAAAACGTTGCTACATTAATTTCATAAATAAAATAAAAATACGTATTTAAAGCAATGTATTTACTTGGGCGCAATGGATATAGACGTTTCAAATGGTGCAACGTCTATATCCGTTGCACACCTCGGGAATTGAAACGTCGCAAAATACAGGATATGGTGTAGTGTTACTTGTAGGGTGAATAATAATCTAGGCTGCTCTTTGGGAGTCGTAAGTACCAGATTTTTAGGTTTTCTAGACTTTGTCTATTGCAAACGATTTCCTATCTCACCTTGATTTTTGTTCAAAACGGAAATCACATATAGGCTTATCTGTGGGAGGCAGATTGGTTTAAAGTCTTCAATTGAGTTGAAGCAAATCTTAGGATGTAAATGACGTCAGCTAAGAGAATCAATTGCGCAGAGTCTTGTCAGATTCAAGGGGCGTAAGGAGCGCGACTGTAACTGAATTACTGTGATGGTGGATATTCGATCTCAACTATATTCTAGTCCGTAGTATTGATAGTAGGCTAGAGTTTGTAGCGGCTTAATACAGTTTGGTGTTCAAGTCTTGACTAGGTCTCGGATTTTTTTTGAATTTGCGGTTTCCTCATTTAACAAATTTTTGGTATTTGTGTTATTTCTTTTTACGCCTTATATTGTTTATCTTTATAATTGAAATATCACAGGTTGTACGTAAACTAATAAAAGTAGATACGTCCATCGTGATTGTTGGATACGACTTGATTGATCTTGGATATTAATTTTTGGTATCGTCCAAGTACTCTCGGAATAATCAGGTTCATATACTTGTCTCTGTGTACATATTGATTGTGAGAGAAAGAGATATAAACTCTTCATATAAGCTTTATTAAGTTGTAACTCTCGGAATTGTATTTGAGTTTAGTCCATACAGATTGCCTAAGAAAAAGTTGGTTGAAATAATTTAATCCTTCCTTTTGTTTATAACCCTTTGCTACAAGTCTTGCCTTGTACTTTTCTACTGAACCGCCTGATTTTATCTTCATTTTTTTTTAAACCTACTTGCAACCCAAAGGATTACAACCAGGGGGGAGATCCACCCATTCCCAAGTGTGATTTTACAAAATAGATTTTAGCCTCTTTCCACAAAGGTGCTTCCGGAGTAGACATTGCCTCTTTAAAAGATTGAGGTTCATTTTCTAACAAGGATCGATGTCAGAAAATCAGAGCCAAACTGTTAGACAATGGGTCGGTTTAACTCACCAAGCGTTGGTATGTCAAGTTTGGTTGTCATAATTTAGTATCAAAACTCATCTAGAGTCGCTTGATTAAATACTAGAGTCAACTTCGTTTAGGTTAGACTAGAAAGTCTAGGAATGTTGAGACATACAAGTATTACTCTGAAAACCTGAAGAATGTGAAGAAGTAACGAACTACGACGACGACATCATCGTTCTACTTGAGGTTAGTAATATTGACTAGAACTGTTTCATTCCTAACATATCTTTAAAGTCGTGCTATATTGAAAACATAACTGCGAAGCTGTATATGCTATACATACTCTAAAATACTCTAGTGATGTGACATGATCATAGTATTAAGGAATTAGACTACGAAGTATAACGCATATCTTTTGAACTTCTTAGATATGTGTTGGTGGTGGTATTTAGCTTAGGGTTAAAATCGTAAAACCTTGCATCTGATGTGACTCTGTAAGGAAACGGTGTCGTGAGTACTAACCTCACCACCGGCATATTTATTGAGACGTTCAATATATTTACATGAAATTTATCCAGACTGGCGAATGTAGCAACCATCCCAGACGTTCTGTAAATTTCGGCACCTTGCCTATATTCACTTAATATAAGTTCCTTTGAATGCCTTCTGTGCTATGTTCTCCGGCTGAACCCTTAATGTTGGTATAACATGACGATTTGTGTTCACTCGTAGCAGAGTAGCACGAAAATCATGATGCTCTCTGACAATGGACTTAAAAGAACTCTGTGTCAACGCATAGAATTCAATCAATTGTCCTTAATAACTTGCAGAAGTTAGGGTTTCACGACTCGCGCAGTATACCAGACCTTGCTTGTCAAAATTAAGCCTAGGAAAACTAGGTAATTAATCCGCCATGGATTAGCAGGTGCAAAACCTCGCCCAGAATCAAAAAAACAGGGACCCGCAGCAGCAAAGGGAGGCGTGGCCATGCCTTAGGCTAGCTGGCGCCACATGCCATTGGCCACGCCCCATCCTAAACCTGCCATATTTCCGTCGACCAATCAGGTCGCTTTAAATCCGCCAAAGCGCACTGGAAGTGTGGCCACGCCCTAGCTTACCGGCCCCACTTTCCATCGACCAATCAGGTCGCCCTAAATGCACTACACGCATTCCGAATGAGGTCGGCCCCATGTTGCTTGCCGGGCCCCTTTTCAACGACCAATCAGGTCGCTTTAAATCTGCCACAGCGCACTGAAAGTGTGGCCACGCCCTAGCTTGCCGGCCACACTTCCCATCGACCAATCAGGTCGCCCAAAATGCGCCACACGCATTCCGAATGAGGCCGACCCCATGTTTCTTGCCGGCCCCCTTTCCATCGACCAATTAGGTCGCTTTAAATCCGCCACAGCGCACTGGAAGTGTGGCCACACCCTAGCTTGCCGGCCCCACTTCCCATTGACCAATCAGGTTGCTCTAAAGCCGCCACACTCACACTAGAAGTGTAGCCACGCCCATGCTTGCCCGGCCCCTCTCCTACCGACCAATTAGGTCACTTTAAACGCGCCACGAGCACTAGAGGTGCGGCCGCTCCTTATGTTTGGCCGCCCCCTTTTCTTGACCAATCAAGTCGCTCTACACTTGCCACCATACATTAAAGGCCAAACGCACCCTGCCGTGCCACCATACTAACTGGCAAGCCAAACGCGCCCTGCCGCAACAACATTTTAATTGGCATGCCAACATGCCACCCTGCCGCAATAGCATGCCACGAGCCACTTTAGCCTTGGCCACGCCGCCAAGCCCTAATTTCGGCCACGACACCAAATCCTAGTTTGGCCACGGCTGCAGTGCCTAAACTTAATTTGGTCACGACACCAAATCCCAGCTTTTGCCATGCCGCCATGCCATAGGCGCGGCTATGCCACTTACGCAACTGTGCTAATGGCATGTACGAGCCATGCCAGCCATGCTGCAATGCCGCCGACGCGCGTTAAAGGCGCCACTGCCTACAGAAGGTAGCCATAATCGACGGCTACCCTTCCTCATGAGATGCAATCTCAGCCCTCCAAGTTGGCCACCGAACTGATGGACTTGTGGCAACTTTTAGGCGACCAGCCGCCTAAACCCAGCGGCCATGGCTACGCCGAGCGCCACTTGCACCACCGTGCCACTGGCATGCACGAGCCATGCCGCAATGCCACTGCACCATTATCAGGCGCCAACACAAGGTAGCCACAATCAACGGCTACCCTTATTCAAAAGATGCGATCTCGACCATCGAAATTCGCCACCGAGCCGGCAAGCTCGTGACAAGTTTTAGGAGACTAGCCAAAACGAGCCTAACATCATATATGCTATTTACCTGTGGCAAGCCTCTCAATTTTAACTTGCCACACGTAGCAAAGTGCTACACGTTTTCCACGAAAACAAAACACGTCACAAACTGGGGGATACTCATCAGGGTATTGGTCTGGAGGTTTACAGCGTGCGGCGTGCAATACGCCCGTTACAGGAAAGTGTCATAAAGCGGGGCGGTTAGTAATGGCAAGAAGTAATGGTGTAAACGTATCCTTCATTATGGAAACATAAATTCTAGGCGTTAACCGTTACTCTCTTCTTCCACCACTCAATCGTTTTCACTTCCTACGAGACCAGGGTACGTTTTGTTGCGACTTGTATAAATAGGTCTCACCTATTTTTTCACAAAAACAACAAGTTTTGGTCAGGAGAACAATACCACATCCAGAAATCATCTGATAGCTTTTCGTTCAGCTAGCCAGTTCAACTTTCTGATACAAGTCACAAAACACCCACACTTCCAGAATCAACTATTATGGTCTCAACACTTTCTTCGCTTCCCTCCCTAAGACCAGCCCTTCTCCTTCACTTTGTGATCGATGCAAGCCTGGAACGGCCATTTCTTGGTTTAGGCCAGGATTGTACAGATTGATCTCTCGAATCAAAAGTACTCCCGTGCAGTACATTGTTTAGGGTTTAGTCTCGTTTCTCACCCACACACACGAAATTACCGAAAACAGCAGAAACCGTTTTCACCCACAAATAATTGGCGATCATAGTGGGAGATTAATCTCTCGGTTTCAATACCAATTTCCAATTTTATTTTTTCAATCCCGATCTCAAGATGGTAGAACTCAGGTCCGGATCAGCAACAAACCCTTAAAACACTAGCGCTGAGATTACTCTTGGTATTAACGTTTCTTCCAGTGGCATTAATACGCCACCTGTCAACACCAGCGGCGCGGAAAAGGTTCCTTCAGGCGTTACACCTCCAGTCACCAGAGCCGGAGCCGTTGCCGCCACCCCCAACATTTCTTCAAGTGTGACACCTCCAACAGTCACCAGAGCCGCTGCTACTCCACCATCAGGATGAGAGCCTGGGGGAGCCAGAAGAAGACGATCCCTTATTACCATTGCTGATTTGATGGAAATACAAGAAGTTTTTGCTAAGGCTCAGACAGACATGGCTGGTAGGCCTTTAGATGTGTTTATATTAATGCCTACGAGTGATAACCGCAAGTGCACGGCGTCTATCGGAGACGTGGCAAGTACGGGTCGAACCACAGAGACTTGTGGTGTTGATATGTTGATCAAGGCTTCCTAAACTGAGTTTCTAGTGAAGTGGTAACACAATTGTAGTTGTCGAAGCGGCGAGGTTGAGTGCATGAGTCTAAACTAAGGCAAGGAAGTAAATTGTAACAAATTAGAAGCTACCGGGCGGTGAATTCACCACTCGAACCTATGCTAAGGCGAGTTCCTAATCAAGTTATATTCTTGGTTCATTCCAGGGAAGAACACCATGATAATGTCTTGACTAATCTTACACACTCCCCCTAGTATAGAGTGTCTTCTTACAGTACACTCTATCACAGGGTCATGTGCTCAAATAGCTAAATCATTCTAAGACAATGAAGCATAACAAGAACAATAAAAAGAAGATGAATTTCTTGGCATATTATCAGGGGTTTCAACAACACCCTGGCTAAGAACTTAGAACATAATTAAACTGAAAATAACACAAATTACACTACAATGGTGCTCTGGCTAGCCCAGGCATGACCTTTTAACACACAATTCTCAGACCCCTTTATACATGCAGACCCAACCCTAATTCAATTCAAAAATTGCAATTTAATCATACCCAAACGCCCATACTGTCTGAATCGCCTCTCCTCTTGTCAATTCATCTCAGAACACTCCATGCGTGGGCTTTTGTACAAACCCTAACCCTAATTATCTCTGACCTAGCTTCTAGGTTGAAGAAGCTATGAGAGAGATGATTCGAGATAGAGAGGAAGTGTAAGCAGGCGACTTATGGAGTTGTTGTGGTGGTGGTGGAAGGAGAAGGAGATGGTGGTGATGATGAAACTCTGCAGTCGGTATGGGAGGAGAGGAAGAAGGATGGGTTTTGCAGAGTCGTGGGAAAGAGAGAAGAGAAGAAAGAGAAGATGGAAGAAGAAATGAGTTTTCTCGATAGGGTATAGGGGTGTAGGGAACTTCGTTGTGAGGCAGGCACAGCAAGGTTTGATGAGAACGTAGGAGCGAGCGTTGGATTTGGTGGGGGACGATCCGAACGGTGAGGGAGACTTAGAGTGATCTGGTGTTGCACGGGAGCAGCGAACTTCGATGCGAGTGGAGGCAGCGACCGTTGGATGTAGAAGATAGAAATCTCGACGGCTTGGAGTGGACGGGCTCGGATCCGGGTCGCGGGTCGGGTCTAGCTCAAGCCCATGTCTTGAGATGAGTTGCTACTTGTTGGGTTGCAACTGTTTCGCGCGCGGGCTTTGGCTTTCTGCTCCATGGATGCTCGACTCCAATTCTTCGCTCTTTTGGCTCCTCAGTTTCTCCGAACTTTATTTATTACCTAAAAACACAAAATTAATTAATACAAATATTTATTCTTGAAAACAAAGAAAACACAGAATCTGGGATAATATCTGATTTCTAAGCGCAAAAGATGAGTAAAATGCCAATAAAAAGGTGTATAAATATACACTATTTGGCACTTATCAATGGCCACAACTCAAAATGAGCGAAACAATGAACATCTGAATGATTAGTCAAGGGATTCAGAATTCGGGCGTTAGATTATCATAAACTAAATGTGACCGAGCATAAATTGGTGGAGTTATGCATTAATGCTTTCCGGGGACTCTATTCACAAAACCATGTAATCTATGACGGAGCATGTGTGTGAGACTTTTTATTTCTACAAGGTGTAGCGCCGGGATATATTTTCAAGCTCTCAGCCGTGTTGCGTTGGCACTTCGAACTTTTCTCCATGAGCCGCTTCTATTTTTTGCTCTAGAAGTTGTTCCGCTTCAACATTCTCTCCAAAAGCCGCTCCGCTTCAACGTTTCGCTCCAAAAGCTATTCCGCTTCAACGTTCTCTCCAGAAGCCGCTCCGCTTCAACGTTTCGCTCCAGAAGCCTCTTTAACGTTTTCTCCCGAAGTCGACACTCCTCCCTTTCAAGGATTGTGATCACAGCCAGCCAAGGTTCGTAGTTGTGGCCACTTTTTGATCAATCCCGCCAAACCTCGTGGTCGTGGGCAGTTTACTCGCTTACGCATCCAGCCAATCCCTTTGCTTCCATGGACTCCCATGCAATTTCAGCCAACCTATTTTGGTTCCCATGATGATGTAGTCTCTTCCGATCACATCTACTGCCAAGAACTGTTGTTGCTCGTTTGTCAGAGCCTTACCATAGAAACAACCACTACAAAGATAAAAACATGTAAACCACACTTGGGGACTGTAGCTCTACACGGGATCCCTTCACTGTCAAAGCTCATAAGACATGGCCAACCAAAAATCATAGACATGACAAGGTCATCCACCCTTCAAAGGTGTAGCGTAAGAATATCATCGCCTCTCTATATAGAAGGCGCCTGCAACACTTTACGAGGCCGCGGAGGATCCCAAGCCTACTCAGAGAAAACAACTTCAGTAACCAAAGAGAAGTACGACTGGGGACTGCTCATCACGGTCCATCCCTGACAACAATCAAGCATTCATGAGATAACTTCAGAAACGCGGATGAAACATTTTTCTTGAAGAGACAGAGGGAGCCACAATTAACGACATAACTCCCTCACTTCTACCTCTTCGTTATCCATAATGTTTTGTCCATGTGATATTCCGAGCATCCCAGCATCACATCCAGGAGAGTATGATAAAATTGTATCAAATCCCATAGGCGTGGATTCAAGGCGATGCAATTAAAGTAGGCTACACTTGGGGACTGAAGCCTCCTTCATGTTTAGAAGCTTAAACGCAGTCACCACCTTACCAGTGAATGCAGCAGGAGCACATCTTCCACGAGAAAATAGGTTCAGGATAATTACACATGGGGACTACCAGAATGGGATGCCTTCACTGCCCTCAACCAGGTTATTTCCGATTTCAACATCATCACTGTCAAAGTTTTACGAGCCGCAAGAATTTTTCAACATGAAGCCGTACACGCGCATCAAAGACCCCAAAAGTACGCCACAGAGATATATTCACATATCCGGACACGCCATCGGATCTAACAGAAGTATAACTGGGGACTGCTCACCGCGTCCCGTTCCATGCAAGATTCAGAAGATGGTTCAAAGGATGTCGCTTGGAACGAAGTCCTTAAAGACTTGATAGCAGCACATCGGCAACGGAACGCTCTCAGCTCGTCTACTTCACCCAATGGCTCCAGAAGATTTCGAACATGCAAGCATCCATAACATATCATCATCGCAATCAGAAAGTCCAGGCACCAGATAACCTAAAGTCAAGGATGGACCAACAATGCAACCACAATCTCCAAGATACTCATTTTTCTGAAGTTAGAACCTTATTACACATTCTAGAGAAAATCGATGGTACTGTTGGGTGGCTACATGCGAGAGCACCTACCTTGAGTTCTCCTGGCTCGCCTTGCTGCTGATTATAACTATTGGAGATTGCTTTTTCGTCGTTAATGCTCGCTCTACCACCGCTAACAAACGACGAAGAGGATCCAAATGCTGCAAACGAAAGCACAGAGCCGAACGAGCAACAAAAAACAGAAGAGGGTCGATACCCCTTTTCATACGAACAGAGTTTCTAGGGTTTGAATAGAATAAGTATTCCTCCTTGCTCCATGAACGGGAATAGATGACTGGGCGCACCACACTCATGTTCCATAGACGAAAAAGTAGTGTGTCAATATCTCCGCTCCATGACCGAAGAAAAGCGGCCAAAGACGAGGAACACCAGTCGCTCAACCTACAACGCTCCATGGCACCAGCACTCCGTGGTCAAGCCAACTCTCTATGGCTCCAACACTCCATGGTCAAGCCAACTCTCCAACACTCCAGCATTCCGTGATCCAGCCAGCAAGCCTTCCAAGTGCCATTTCCACCGTTCCACGGACTGAAGCCATCAGCGCCACTATCACCAATTATAGAAGAACCGTTCCTCATAATTATTTCGAACATATCCTGTTGCTCTCGTGACCAAGGTAGCGTGTATTTCTTCTTCCTCAGACAAGACAATGTCAAGTTTCCCAATTATTGGAAGACTCAACAGAACGGCTACGCTTTCCAAAGAAATAGTCATCTCACCCCATCTACATATAGCCGTGTGAGTTTCCGGACACCATCTGGAGATGAAAGTAATCAAGCCTGCAGTGTCTTTCCTGATTTGAAGTGTTGCAGAAGCCATGACAGCATTCACGATTTGCGCCCCAGTCAGATTAGCTCTTACGTGGTCTCGGCTCATCATGAACTTCATCCATAAGAGTGCAATGGACTATGATAGATTTTAAAGTTTATGAGATAAGCCAGATACTCTTTCTTCTGAAGACAAAACCTCATTATACGCCCTGGAGTGACTGATTGAACTTCTCCATCGTTCTCTGAATCAGTCAGAAGAGTTGCCACGAATTTGGGATGGGTCCTTGTAATCATAGAAGATTTCGTAAAAAAAAAACTCATCATCTGTGTTCGGCTTGGAGTTGTTGGCACTTCTCGACGCGGCGGCGGAACTGCTTTCATGTGACATCTTAACAAAATTCCTTATGCTTTTGAAGTAACTACAACAAAGCAAAACATAAAAGTCACTACTATGGAGAAAATTGTGCATGAAAGTCTTTTCAAAGTACGATGACCAAAAATCCACGGAAAGTTTTCTACGGGAGACTTTTATTTTGGCCGCAAGCTATAGCACGCATAGCCAAAGTGAACACGCATAGCCAAAGGAGTGGGGACTGATGCTCGTTTCGACAAGCCATATTTACCGCGGGAAACATGCCCTGGCCAAAACTGCGTCTCTCCACAGGAAGTATGCCAAAAGAGAGAATGTGCTCCACAGAAATTTTGCTCACGGCCACGGAAGGAAAAGGAAACCCTAAAACTAGGTTTTTCATGGAAATGGGATCAATGGCGGCCACTCGCCCGTGCATGTCTACTTTGCATAATAATTGGCTTCATTACTATTAATGTGGTGGCTAATATTACTACAATACTGCTACCAGAGAAGAATCATTCATGTGGAAGTATTTCTACGAGTTTATGGAAGATATGCCTATGGCTAGGGTTTACACCAACAACAGAAGAGCAAACAAAAGAAGAAACACGGAGATACATACCTGAAATGTGCTCGCCTGCTTTATTGCTACCACTCTACCGCTAGCACCAAGACGCGGAAACAAAGCCAATAATACGAGGTAAAGAGGACAAGTGACGCTGCATAGCACTTTTTGGAGTTTGAATGGAGGAAAATTTCTTGTTTTGGGATATACACGGGAAGAGGCAACCGGACCCGCGCTGGCAAAGCTCCATAGCGCCAACAGGCCGCGGCCAAGCTAGCGTTAACATCCCACATCCCAGCCAGCGCCGCACCCAATCCAGTGCCAACAAGCCACTCCCAGCGCCAACAGTCCACACCCTAACCAGCGGCGCCATCGATCATGCCCTAGACAGCCCAAGCGGCGCCATTTTACCCGTTCAAAGCAGCGCCATCTTCACTAGCCAAAGCAGCGCCATCTTATCCGTTCAAAGCAGCGCCATCTTCACTAGCCAAAGCAGCGCCATCTCCGCCATTCAAAGCAGCGCCATCTTAGCCGTCCAAAGCGGCGCCATTCACCTTTCCACAAATCAGGAGCCAGCCGTGTCATCTCTGCTTCTCTGTGATCTGGCCAACCAGATGACATCCATCGCTTTACGGACATAACCAACCAGCGCCCGTCCCGCGGACCAAATTACAATGTCACCTCTGCCGATCAATAGTCAAAGTTGCAGCGCTTATGCCAATGCCCCGTGGCCAAGCCGAATTTATGCAAAACCGCAAATACAAGGATCACGGATTCCTCGCGCCTTCCATCAAAGGTTAGTTGAATCTCCATGGAAATCTCTTCACGTCTTGCTCTTTCAATTTTACTCTTGTCTGTCACCATCTCATGCTTACCCCGCAACAACGCCACTGTTACGTGCTAAGAAGGGGACTTAATGTTGATGGTGGTTTTTAGCTTAGGGTTAAAATCGTAAAACCTTGCATCTGATGTGACTTTGTAAGGAAATGGTACCGTGAGTTCTAACCTCACCACCGGCATATTTATTGAGCCGTTCAATATATTTACATGAAATTTATCCAGACTGGCGAATGTAGCAACCATCCCAGACGTTCTGTAAACTTCGGCGCCTTGCCTATATTCACTTAATATAAGTTCCTTTGAATGCATTATGTTCTATGTTCTCCGGCTGAACCCTTAATGTTGGTATGGCATGATGATTTGTGTTCACTCGCAGCAGAGTAACACGAATCTCCAAATATCAAGGATAAGGTCTTTGCGTAAGGTATTCAATCATAAAAGCATGTTGCTCTCTGACAATGGACTTAAAAGAACTCTGTGTCAACACATAGAATTCAATCAATTGTCCTGAGTAACTTGTAGAAGTTAGGTTTTCGCGCCTCGCGCAGTATACCAGACCTTGCTTGTCAAAATTAAGCCTAGGTAAACTATGTAATTAATCCGCCATGGATTAGCAGGTGCAAAACCTCGCTCAGAATCAGAAAAACAGGGAGCCGCAGCAGCAAAGGGAGGCGTGGCCATGCCTTAGGCCAGCTGGCGCCACTTGCCATTGGCCACGCCCCATCCTAAACCGGCCCTATTTCCCTCGACCAATCAGGTCGCTTTAAATCCGCCACAGCGCACTGAAAGTGTGGCCACGCCCTAGCTTGCCGACCCCACTTCCCATCGACCAATCAGGTCGCCCTAAATGCGCCACACGCATTCCGAATGAGGCCGGCCCCATGTTGCTTGCCGGACCCCTTTTCATCGACCAATCATGTTGTTTTAAATCCGCCACATCGCACTGGAAGTGTGGCCACTCCCTAGCTTTCCGGCCCCACTTCCCATCGACCAATAAGGTCGTCTTAAATGCGCCACACGCATTCCGAATGAGGCCGGACCCATGTTGCTTGCCGTCCCCCTTTCCATCGACCAATCAGGTCGCTTTAAATCCGCCACAGCGCACTGGAAGTGTGGCCACGCCCTAGCTTTCCGGCCCCACTTCCCATCGACCAATCAGGTTGCTCTAAAGCCGCCACACTCACACCAGAAGTGTAGCCACACCCATGCTTGGTCGGCCCCTCTCCTACCGACCACTTAGGTCACTTTAAACGCGCCACGAGCACTAGAGGTGCGGCCACGCCTTATGTTTGGCCGCCCCCTTTTCTTGACCAATCAAGTCGCTCTAAACTTGCCACCATACATTAAAGAACAAACGCACCCTGCCGCGCCACCATACTAACTGGAAAGCCAAACGCGCCCTGCCGCAACAACATATTAATTGGCATGCCAACATGCCACCCTACCGTAATAGCATGCCACGAGCCACTTTAGCCTTGGCCACGAAGCCAAGCCCTAATTTTTTCCACGACACCAAATCCCAATTTGGCCACGGCGCCTAATTTCGGCCGCAGTGCCAAACCCTAATTTGGTCACGACACCAAATCCCAACTTTGGCCATGCCGCCATGCCATAGGCGTGGCTATGCCACTTACGCAATTGTGCTAATGGCATGCACGAGCCATGCCAGCCATGCTGCAACGCCGCCGACGCGAGTTAAAGGCGTCACTACCTACAGAAGGTATCCATAATCGACGGCTACCCTTCCTCCTGAGATGCAATCTCAGCCCTCCAAGTTCGCCACCGAACTGATGGACTTGTGGCAACTTTTAGGCGACCAGCCGCCTAAACCCAGCGTCCATGGCTACGCCGAGCGCCACTTGCACCACCGTGCCACTGGCATGCACGTGCCATGTCGCAATGCCACTGGCGTACACCAAAACGCCACTGCACCATTATCAGGCGCCAACACAAGGTAGCCACAATCAACGACTACCCTTATTCAAATGATGCGATCTTGGCCATCCAAATTCGCCACCGAGCCGGCACGCTCGTGACAAGTTTTAGGAGACTAGCCAAAACGATCCTAGCATCACATATGCTATTTACCTGCGGCAAGCCTCTCAATTTTAACTTGCCACACGTAGCAAAGTGCTACACGTTTTCCACGAAAACACTCGAGACATCAAAACATGTCACTGGCTGGGGGATACTCATCGGGGTATTGGTCGGCGGTTTACAGCGTGCGGCGTGCAATACGCCCGTTACAGGAAAGTGTCATAAAGCGGGGCAGTTAGTAATGGCAAGAAGTAATGGTGTAAACGTATCCTTCATTATGGAAACATAAATTTTAGGCGTTACCCGTTACTCCCTTTTCCCACCACTCAATCGTTTTCACTTCCTACGAGACCAGGGTACGTTTTGTTGCGACTTGTATAAATAGGTCTCACCTATTTTTCCACAAAAACAACAAGTTTTGGTCAGGAGAACAATACCACATCCAGAAATCATATGATAGCTTTTCGTTCAGCTAGCCAGTTCAACTTTCTGATACAAGTCACAAAACACCCACACTTCCAGAATCAACTATTCTGGTCTCAACACTTTCTTCGCTTCCCTCCCTAAGACCACCCTTCTCTTTCACTTTGTGATCGAAGCAAGCCTGGAACGGCCATTTCTTGGTTTAGGCCAGGATTGTACAGATTGATCTCTCGAATCAAAAGTACTCTCGTGCAGTACATTTTTTAGAGTTTAGACTCGTTTCTCACCCACACACGAAATTACCGAAAACAGCAGAAACCGTTTTCACCCACAAACAATATGACATCGACATAATCTTGTATATAGTGTTATGATTATGTGTATGGGTTATGGTGAAGATTTCATCCTAGGAAATATTATTTTACATTTTTTTTAAAGGAAAGTATATTCAAGAACTTGTTACGTCAATCGAAAGGGAAGTCAATAGGCTTATTGGTTCGGCTATTCATTACAAATCTTTGGATGACCAATATGTGTGATATGATAGAACCGATCTTAACTTAGGTTATGTATCTTGGTATAACTAATCATAATGCCTGACTTATGATTTGGTATGAACGGTCTTGAGAATTAGTGTAACCGATCCTAAGTAATCACCATGTGATGGTATGATCGATCCTTATAATTGGTGTGACCGATCATGAGTGTGTGTGACTGATCCTTGTAATTGGTGTAACCGGTCCTGGTAACTGGTGTGACTGATCACAAGTAATATCGTGTGTAGATGGAACTGATCCTTATAACTGGTGTAACTGATCCTTGTGACTGGTGTGACCGATCACAAGTAATTCCATATTTAGGTATAACTGATCCTAGTGATTGGTAAAACCGATTGAACCCATGTATGTGATTTGACCAATCACATAGTAGTCTTGGAATACATGGAAACCAATTTTAAACTTGTTTGGAAATGTGGTATGACCGATTCCAAGAATGCAAATCCATGTAAATATGAAATAAGGATTTGCAGTGAAAAGATGTCAACATACTTTGAACACGAGCTGTAACTCTTATCATTTATTTTTCAAAGATATTCATTGGTACTCAAGGTGATGCTATGCCGAAATAAATTAAGGTTTTTAGTTTTATATGCTTTAATTACCAGCAATTAATGCATGGCTCTAGAGAATAAAAATTAGTAATGTGCATTTACTAATTGGAGATTTTCTATTGAGAGATTTCGGAAAATATTGGACAAGCATTTATTGGAATTAGGAAAACCGAATTTTGTCATTCATTGCATATCTTGAGAATGTCTTCGATTTTTGAAATTTCTCGGTGTCTAAACATCCTTGGTCTATAAATACCTAAGTTTACATTTCTAGAAAACCATCCTAAGAGCCAGGCAAACTTCATTTCTTGTTTTTTCTGGTGGAGCCGTCTATTCGTATAGGAAAGTATCCTAATAAGGTGAAATCTCTTACGAACGCTCGTTTAAAGACTTTTATGGGATCAAAAAGCTCTACGAGTACCTGGTGGGAAACTAGATAATTACAGTGTTATTAGTTTTCGATTTGATTTGATTGACTAACGGTTGTTGAAACTTTGATTGCACCTAGTTTGTTTACGCTTGAGATTCTTCTCTTTTGATATAAGATTCACTCAAACAAGATCAGAGTATCGACGGGATCTTTAAAACTGTTGTTAGATCTAAAGACATCTTGTGATAATCCATTATTAACAGACTCCTTTCTCTGTGTGACTGATCACAAGATATTCAAGTGGTGTTGTGCAGGTTATTAAAGATTAAAGAATATTTGAAGACGAAGAAGATCTCTTATTCGTTTTCGTATCTTGTGAACTGTGTGCACAAATCTTGATCAGCTGGGATCCAACTAGAATTGGATTTATTCGATTGATTAGTTGCGTGAGGTCGGCATTCTCTATATTTCTCTCTGAGATTTATATTGATTGAGTGTGAATCGATACTTGACTATTTCGGTAGTTAAAATTAGATTGATCTAACCAGACAAAGGAGTTTATTAGATTAAACGGAAGAGTCTTTGCCAACTACTCATCTAAATATTTATCAAGATTGATTAGAGTGGTTACCAAACAGATTATTCATTTGTTGTTTGGAATAAGATCCAAAGGACTTGTTATTCACGTACGTGACTGTAGAAGTCGAAGGCGCAGGGATACTGAGGGAACTAAGTAGATAAGGGTAGTCTTCTTGGTCTCAACTATACGAAGTTGGTATTAGATTTTGTATACCGGCTTAATTCTGAGAGGATTCAAAACTGGACTAGGTCCCGGGGTTTTTCTGCATTTACGGTTTTCTCGTTAACAAAATCTTGTTGTGTCTTTTACTTTGATTTTCGCATTATAATTTTTTATTATAATAAAGTAAAATACACATATATGTTAACTCCGTAATACTTGATAGTGATCCTATAAAGTTTGGTCATTACCGAACATATTATCAAGTAACACACTTTGTTGTAGTATTGTCTCGATCTTGTATCCATAGTCAATCACACAAGTTATCTTGTTGTTATATTGTCTCGATCTCGTATCCATAAACAATCACACGAAGTGTGAACCGAATTGTCGTATTGTCTTGACTCTGTCCAGAGACGATCAAATTCCGTAGAGGATTTATAGGTTGATAAATAAGAGATTGTGGTGTATTTGGGTACCCTCGTCTTTCAAACGACTTAGAAGTTCTCATTCTTTTACTTCATGTAGGCTCATCAATATGTAAGCTAAAACTGTTTTGATTAGATTGATTTCCATAAATTTGATCAAAAGTTATCTTGTTACTCAACTATTTAATTGAGTCACTTAAATCCTTTACATGGAAAGATATCTTCGAAAAAAACGCTAGATTCAATTATTGTAGTATTTGTGTGAATATCTGAAAATTTCGATCTATGTACTAGAATTCTACAAGCACTACTATATTCTGCATATCCAATGAAAATTCCATCAAAGGTTTTGGGACCTATTTTTATTACCTTTTTAGGTAAGGGAACTTCCACTTTTGCAGGACACCCCCACACCGTTAAGAATTTATAAGAAGGTTTATGGCCTTTCCATAATTCATAAGGAGTACTTTCTTTTTTCTTATGATGAGGTAGTTTGTTAAGGATATAATTTTCGGTAAGCACAACTTCCCCCAAAAATTATCCGGTAATCCTGAGCTTAGTAATAGAGCATTCATCATTTCTTTTAATTCTTGCGTTTCGCAATACTATTCGATTGTGGATTATAAGGAGCAGCGGTTTGATGGATAATTCCATGCTCCAAACAAAATTATGAAAATGGTGAATCATACGCAGTGCCTCTATCACTTTTCAGAATTTTAATCTTTCTATTCAAGTGATTTTCTACCTCATTCTTATATAGTACTCAAATATGTCTATTGCATCGTCTTTCCCTCTCATTAGATAGACGTAAAAATAACGAGTGAAATTGTCAATATAAGTAATGAAATACTTTTCCCATTTCTTGTTTCCAATGGCTTAAAATCACAAATCTCAGTATGAACCAAAGCTAGTGGTTCCATATTTCTTTGAACCGGGTGAAAGGATGAACTTGTTAATTTTGCTTCTACACAAATTTCACATTTATGATTTAAATCAATGTGATATTTTGGTATTAGATCCATGTTAATTAGTTTACGAATTGAATCATAATTAACATGACCTAATCTACCATGCCATATATTTGATGACTTAACCAAATAAGAAGAAGCAATTTCCTTTTTATTCCCTTTGGGAATTACCATGAGTGCGTTTAATTTAAACAACCCATCACACAAGTATATTTTACCAACATGAATATCACGCTTTCATATCACAACTTTGTCAGACACAAATACAATTTTAAAGCCATGCTTTACTAATAATGAACAAGAAATTAAGTTAATGCGAATACCTGGCGCATGTAAAACATTATTCAAAGTCAGTTATTTTCCAAAAATCATTTTGAGAATGATTTTTCCTTTTCTGACAACTTTTAGTGGTGTGGAATTTCCCGTGAAGAGTGTTTCATCATTTACATTTTGATAAGAAATAAATATGTTCTTATCGGCAAAAATATGTCTTGTAGCTCCGCTATCGATCCACAATTCTCGAGTATTTCCCACTAAATTAATTTCTAACACGACTGCTGATATATCTATATATCTCTTGGATTCCATTTTCTACTGTATAAAAACTTCTAAACTATTTCCGATTAGCAAACAAGGCACGAAACACAGACACTTAATACCAAGAACGCATACAATAAACATGAAATGTATTAAAGTACAGTAAACACAAAAGATAAATTTGAAGTTTTCTTCCTTAAAAGATTTAAATTGGTTTAACAAACCACTATAAATCCAAACCACTTTGGCATGTTTACAGACCATGCAATGTCAATTTAAGGTTTTGAAATTGACTGCAACTTGTACAGTGGAAAAACCGGTACAAACTAACTCACTGCTACCACCTAATTTATCAAACTACACGGAAATATAGGTTAGCAGCAAAATCACATAATACACACCATGATTAAAATATGTCTTAATTAAGATTGTTGATGATATCTAATGGTTTTAAAATAAACGAATGTGACAAATATGTTTATTTCAAGCATACACCAAAGGGTTGTGTGATTTTGTGTCTTTACGTTGATAATATGTTTCATCATGGGTAATAACATGGAAGTTATTAGCGATACAAAGAAATGCTAAATATCAAGTTTGATATGAAAGACCTAGGTGTTGCTGATGTTATGTTAGAGATAAATCCGTCTTAAAATTGTTGGAAATCTTGTGTATATACTGCAATAAGAATTAGAGAAAGACGAAGAATGCAAACCCAATTAGATCAAACCAAAGTCGAGGAAAGGTTTCTATCCTCTAGCCTTAAGAAAGATTCACCATGCATTGTTGCTTATGGACTATCGATGTCTGTCTCCTAGGATACAACGACTTTCTTCTCGATGTAGTAGCACTACAAACTTCGAGAAATAGCGAACAATTTTTTTAGTGATGAACTTTCTTAATTGACACAAACTGAATCGATGATTTCTAATGAATGCAATAGAATGATTACTTGATTTTCTAACCTAATTATGCAGGGTATTTATAGAAGTCAATAATACCTGTTCTTGAACCATCATGATTTTTCATGGAGTCTCATCAAGGGTTTTTTCTGAAAAAGATGTTTCCTTTCATAGTCTAAAACCAAACAAAAGAAATTACCCCAACTCACTGAACCGGTTCTTAATATGCCCAAACCTATTAAACCCAAACCTAACTCCAATAGGTATTATACGATTTTTCCATTCAATATGAAATTGTAACCAATTTTCCAACAGAAATTTAACCCCTTTTATTGAGGAAATGAAAGAAAAAGGAATACATACTTGAAACGGTTCACATTTAGTATCCGATTGAGAGCATATAAATATGCAGCATTTTCTGTTATGAATGGGATTGCAAAGGTTCTTCAAGGAATGGATGAAAATCCCAGGTCTGTGTGGACTGGAATAGTTATGTTGTTGCAGGATATGGTTACCTTATGTTATGAGTATGACAGGATAAAGTACGAGAAGGAACAACAACCTCTTTTCTTAGTTCAACATTCAATACCCTAATCATTACAGGGGGGGCTTCTTAAATAGGTAAGAGAAGATCCCCATCCATAATCTCTGGCTAATACTAGCGATACACGCGACAGCCTACTGACCGAGAGATTGGGTAACTAAACAAAATTATAAATACATCCTAATAGTTTGATAACGGTTAAATCCAGATATAATTGTTGGGCTTCATGCATGACACTACCTCCCTCTTCAGATCGGCTTTAACCTCAAAGCTGAAAGTCAAGAAAGTGTGATTCAACGTTCGTGACATCCTCCCAAGTTGCGTCATATGGTGAGGTATGGGACCGCTGAATGAGTAATTGAGGAACTGCACGCCCTTCTCTAGTAAGTTTACGAAAATCCAGTGCAGCAACATGGGTTAATATGATTTCTTCCTCATCATCGACTGTTGGAAATGTTGGTCTTGTAGTTGGTGAAGCGCCAAACGTTTTCTTCAGTTGAGGGACATGAAATACATGATGTATCTTGGAGTCAGCAGAGAGATCCAGCTTGTAAGCTACCCGTCTTATCTTACTCACAACATGAAAAGGTCCATAGTATCTAGCAGAAAGCTTGAAGTTTCTTATGACTACTAATGATGATTTCCTGTAAGGTTGTATCTTTAGGTAGACATGATCTCCAACCTCAAATTATCTTTCTATTATCTTCTTGTCAGCAAAAAACTTCATTCTCTCATGTGCTTTATGTAAAGACTCTTTCAAAATATCTATCATAGCTTGCCTGATTTTTAAATAGTCTTCAGCCACAACTAATGAAGTAGTGAACTCAACTGAGAATGCCGGATATGGTAGAATATGCCCATATAAAGCTTGAAAGCGTGTCATCTTTATACTGGTGTGATAGTTGGTGTTGTACCACCATTCTGCAAGGGGAAGCCAGTCTGTCCAATGCTTATAGCCTGTTTGGATGCCAGAAGCAGAATTGCTTCTGCTTATGGACTTCTCAGAAGTACTTCTGAGGAGTTAAAAGCTTCATAAGTTAGTTTGGCTATTACATGACTTATAAGTCATTGAGTTAATATATTTGTTTGGCACTTCAACAATGACAAAAAATACATAAGTTGAAATGTCTGGATAAATTTCAACAAACTCATTGATTATTCAAGAACTTCAATGTTCATTGATTATTTCTTTCAAACACAAATCTTAGAATACTAAAATTATTGAGCATGCATAAATTAATTAGATGTGGATCATTCATCATTCTTCCTTTTCATTTTGTTAATTACAACAATTTCTTTCGCAACTCGATGTAATACAAATTCATAATTGGAATTCCATGATTAAATGATTTTAAATGTCTTCAATTTATAACATGAAACGATGGAGAGAGATCCTTTCTGGTTAAGAAAGAATTAAACCTTCTATTTAATAACTCGTTGAATCTAAATCATAAAAACAACTTCATGATTTGTATACGATGGAATTAAACAGCCCCACAATGTTTATTATTTGCAATCAGTCAAAAACAAGAAAGAAAAAGTAAATCAAATATAGATTAACCTTTGATATGTAGTACAAATGTATCTTACAATACCAAAATCCGATTACCTGTTATACCAAAATCTTCACTGGAATTCCAAATACAAAGGGTACAGACCATGGATCTAGGATTTCGGGTCTCAACTATATTTCTTCTAAAAATTAACAAATTTAGATGACTATTAGATTCATCAGCATCATGATGCTCCTTGTTTTTTTTCTGCTATCTACTTCACATTTTTGTATCGCAGCAAGAAAGAAGATGGGAAGCAACGAGGAAAACAAAAAGGTAACTGTGTTGTTTTGAGAAGTTCATAAGTTGATTCACCTAGAAGCAAGAAGCCGAGAATTTTTGCTCTAAAAAAAAGTTGCTTTTCTACTTTTTATTAACTTCTAGAAGTTGAATTATAATGAGCATCCAACCTAGCTTATTGCTTTTCAACTTAATTAAGTTAAAAAGCAACTTCTTATTGGACATCCAAACAACCTATTAGGCTTGTGTCCTGTCATACATCTCAAATATCCCTCTAAGCAAGCATTGACTCTCTCTGTCTGGCAATCAGTTTGCGGATGGTAAGCAGTGCTGAGTTGAATCTTAGTCCCAAATGCTCTGAATAGTTCTTTCCAGAATAAGCTAGTGAAGACCTTGTCTCTATCAGAGACAATTGAAGAGGGCAACCTATGGAGTTTGAAGATAGAGTTGAGGAATCCTTGGGATACTGTGATGGCAGTGAAGGGGTGACCGAGAGGTATGAAGTGATTGTATTTGGTGAGCCTGTGTACTACAACAAGTATAACAACTTTCTTATTGGACTTGGGTAGGCCTTCAATGAAGCCCATCGATATATGCTGCGATGCCTGAGTAGGAATGGGGAGAGATTGAAGCAAACCTGCTGGGTGGGTGTGTTCCACTTTATTTCTCTGGCAGGTATCACAGTGTGTGAAAAATATCACTGTGAAAAATATCAAGATGTCCTTTTTAAGCCCTTTCCAATAGAAATATTGCTTAGCCCTGATATAACTTGCTTGAATGCCAAAATGGCTACCAACTGCAGAAGAGTGTACTAAAGACACAATATTTCCTCTTAAGTTATGAGAAATACCAACATAAATCCTGCCCTTATATTTGAGGATACCTTCATTATAAGAGTAATTAGGTATTGTAGCAGGATTGACCAATAGTTGGGAATGAGTTGAGAGGCCAAAGAATCATCCTCATAGCTTTGAATGACATCCTGAATCCAAGTTGGTGCTGAGACAACCATAACAGCATAAGTAGAGGTGGAAGTATCACTTTGTAATCTTGATAGAGAATCAGTAGCTTTATTTTCCAGGGCCTTCTTATATGTAACAGTATAGTCAAAACCAAGTAACTTCATCAACCACCTTTGTTGTAAGAGAGTTGTAATTTTACGGTCCATGAAATACTTGATGCTTTGCTGATTAGTGTGGATAATAAAGTGATGACCAGTTAAATAATGCCTCCATTTAGTAACAACCATGACCACGGCAAGTAGTTGAGGAGAGAGATTGTCTGCAAATCGGCGACCTCAACTCGGAAAATTTTCTTCAGGTTTTCATCGTTTGACTTCGATTTTGGTTCGTAATCAGTGAAATTTAATGTGTTATTTGCAATTATTCATATTAATTAAGATGGGTATTTGTAAGAACATGAATTTGGAGGGTAACAGTAATGATTCTGAGGTACATTCATCGGTGGTGGATTTATCTAAAACTTATGAATCTCAGATTTCTATCAACTTGATTGATGATCAAGCAAATACAAGGTATGATTCTTGGAAGTTTTCCTTCATTGGTCGACTTGATTTATTGCGTATTAAGTTTGTAGATGCTTCAAATCTCCTCCTGAAACAATGGAAATTATCAGGTAAATGTCAACTAATTCCTTTAGGAAATGGTTTTTTCACAATTAAACTAGAAAATGAAGTAGATGAGATTTATATCAAATCTGGAAAGTGGGGAATTGCTGATCAATTTTTGACTGTGGGGAATTGGATACCTAATTTCAGGCCTGAAAATCAAAGAACATCTAAAGCTATGATATGGGTTCACTATTCAGGTTTGAGTTTGGAATATTGGGATGAAGAGACCTTATTCAAATTAAGCAGAGCTCTGGGTAATCCTGTCAAGGTTGATGATGCTACAGTGAATTATCAAAGTGGTTACTATGCAAGGGTTTTGGTGGAGATTGATTTAGCAAAAACAATTCCAAATAAATTATGGATTATCACAAAATATGGATGTTTCTCTCAATCAGTTATTCTGCTGGAAGTGCAAAATTGTTGGTCATCAACACTCTGAATGTAGAGATAAAAGTCCAACAGGAGTAACTGGTGAAAAAGTAAATGTTTCTACTGCAGAAAAGCAACAAGAAGTTCTTCAGCCTGCTAAAGAGGTTGTGAAACCATTTGATATTTGTCAAACTCCTG
Organism: Papaver armeniacum; assembly: GCA_023531295.1. Lineage (NCBI taxonomy): Eukaryota > Viridiplantae > Streptophyta > Magnoliopsida > Ranunculales > Papaveraceae > Papaver > Papaver armeniacum. The sequence goes on from JAJJWW010001657.1 coordinate 85,712, forward strand.
AGAAAGTTAAAGTAGAAAACACATTGTTGCAACCTACTAGCATCATTTCAATATCAAAAGGCAAGTTTAGCTCTCTACAAAATGACTCAGAAGTTGAAGAAGAAGAGAATATTCCTTCAAAAGTACTTCAGGTAGTAGAAGAAAATGCAGTTGATAAAAGTGAGGTTAAATATATCAATGGTCTCAATGGTATTGTTTCCGCTGAAAAGGTTCCAACTACTTCATGGTCAAGGGTAGTTCAAATGCCTTCAAATTCAAACAAAAAATCTCCTACATCAACTAGTAATATTGAATATCCAAAAGAGGTAACTACAAAAGTCCCTGGTAAGTATAACTTTAGAAGAAATTGTAGGATCATAATATCGCCACAACAACAATTCGCGAAGACAACGGATAACAACATTGCGAGTGAGTCGCAGAGGGATAAATATAAATGACGCACTGAATGACGATAGGAGGATATGAAATCAGCGAAAGTTAAGAAGTGTCGCGAGTATGAATATTTGTACGTCCGCGACACTTCGCGAGACATTCCGAAAATAAAGGATGACTTTAGCTGTCATTCACTATGTATTACCCTATATAAAGGGATGAGTGAATTTGTTGAAGAGAGAGTTCTTTTTGGATTGGAAAGCAAGTCATTAGGAGAGAGAGAAACAGAGCGAATGTAGTAAGATCTTAAGTGTAATTCCATTATCTGTGTAAACATTTTTAAGAAAATTATTAATAAACATTCATAATTGTTCATCTATTATCTTTTGAATGGATTAGTTATACAAAATATAGTGAGGGGTGTATTGTGGGATTTCCTGCAACTACATATTGGCGCTAGAAACAGGCTTTGAACAGCATTAAAAGAAGAGAATTAACAAGAAAGAAATTTGAGATAATTTTCAAAAAATTTACTAAAAGAGAAATGGCTAGAAGAAGAAATGTACTTGAACAACCTGTGAGAAGAAGTGGAAGACTTGCTGGGGAAAGGAGAATTGAGCAAGGAGAATCGTCAAGGATGAATATGAGAAATGAGGAAGAAAATCATGTTCAACGTTTAATTCCTCCAATAGCAAATGAAACTGTGGATTACGATAGAGTAAGTGTGCACACTTGGAGGACGGATTCTGAGGATGAAAGGGAAGAAGAGCAACAATTGGTAAACAATGGACAAGGAGAAGGAGATCAAAGAATGAATGGGGAAATGAATCCAGAAATGAAGAAATCACAAGCATTGGAAACATTGAGACAAACGATACATGAAGAGAGGCGACTAGAGGCAGAGGAGCGAGCAAACTTGACAAGACAGAATCATGAATTAAGAATGGAAAATATGAGATTGCAAAATAGAAGATCGAGAAGCACTGCGAGATCGAGTTCAAGATCAACTAGGGAAGAAAGAAGGAGAGCCTTACCAACAGAAACTACAGAGATAGAAAACCAACGGGAAGCACAAAATCTTAGCTCAGAACATCACGAAAGAAGAGAGAGACGCGAGAAGATCGTTATATTCCCCATCCCGAGAATTTCCAAGATGAGCAGAATGAAGAAAATCAGGGAACTAGGCGATTTCAGGGGCCAAATGATCCAGCCGCTGAAGGAAGAGCAATACTGCACGGAAGAGAAGCATTGAGAAGGCAAAAAGAGATAGTGGACGACATTGAGAAACATTATGCTGAACAAGCACGCTTAGCTCGCGAGAGAGAGAGAGTAAGAGCAGAAGTGGAAAACCAAGAATTGGAAGAAGCAATCCGACAAAATAATCATGACAACCGAGAAAGGAGGCGAGCACAAAATCGTGTTAATAGAAATACCAATGGAGAATACGAGAGGACGCAGAGGAGAGTTGATAGAGAACCTAGAAGAGAGAACGATAGATATAATGGTGTGCGAATTGATGAAAGAGACGAAGGAGAAAGTCGCAGAGAAAGGAGAGAAGAAAATAGTGAACAAGAAGGTCAAAACAGGCATGAACGCAGGAGGCGAGAGGCAGAGCTAAAAAGACCAGCAGAATCAAATCCTGAGGAAAATGAGCAAATCTTGAAAGAACTAGCAGAAATGAGAACATTGTTAAACAGTAGGAAGGAAGGAGGAAGAAGACAGTTGGATGAAGCCATCGCAGAAGCTGCGAAGACTCCTTTCACAATAGAAGTACAAATGGGAGGAATACCACCTAAATGCAATCTGCCTGCATTAACCAACATTTTCGATGGAACAACCTGTGCGATACAACACATCAAGGCTTATATGAGATGTATGTTACAATGGGAGAATCATGATGCCATATTGTGCAAATACTTCGCATCAAGCTTAATTGGAGAAGCACTGAAATGGTTTGAAGGATTACCGAGAAACACAATCTCATCATTCAACCATTTACAAACTATTTTCTTGGGAGCGTATATAAGCAACAATTCCACGCGACCAGGAATTGAAGATGTATTCGGATTGAAACAAAGAGTTGGCGAGAGTTTAAGACATCTGACAATGAGATGGAGAACAATGTGCAGTGAAATGGCCGGAAGGGTAGAGGAAAGATATCTCATTTTATCATTTGTAAATGCTCTGTTCGCAACAAGTTTGTTATACATTCAAATATTCAGAATTAAAAATACGATTACGATGGCTGAGCTGCGAGAACTCCAAGAAGAATACATTGCTTTGGAAGAAAGACAAAATGAAATGGAATCATACCCAGTTGCGAATACAAGTTCGAACGCTGCGAATGCAAGTTTATTACCAAAATTTTTAAACTCAGTGGCGACTACTTCGCAAGTGCAACCGGAAAACAGAGTTGATGATGGACAATGAGAAAATAGTGGCTATGGGGAGCCGAGATCGGGAGGAGTTTGATAGAGAAAGGAACTACTACAACCGCGGCAACAATAATAAAATTCGAGAGATTAGATCATATGCAAGAAACTTATGGAGGACGAAGGCATAATAACCATGGAGGGCCAAGAAATCGCAGAGTGGTATGGGAAGAGATCGAGAATGCCACCACTAAATGCTAGTGTGGAAAAAATTTGGGAAGCTATACTTGTAATGGAGGACGTACCACCACCATGGAATGCGGGAGTGAACCACCACCAAGTGACGAAGTCATGAATATTGTTCTTACCATCGCTTTCATGGACATCTAACAAATGACTGCAGAAACATAAAGAGAATCATTCTCAGAATGATTGATCAGGGGAAGTTAACTCATTTTATAAAAGATGAAGAGAAAGGGAAGCAAGTACTAACAACATCACCATCAGAAGTGCAAAGAACAGTTTCGAAGAAGGGAAAAGAAGCATTCGTAATAGAAGTGGGAACAAAAGCCAAAAATCTATTTTGCAATTCTATCGTTCATTCATATCGTACAATTGAAGATTTTCACGATAACGTGCTTAGTAGAGTATATGCAAGAGATTTTCATAACAAAGAAGTGATGAACCTGGCGAGAAAGTCGCAATTGAAAGATTGGCGACTAAAAATTATTTCTTTCTCCGGACGAAATACCCAAAGGAAGAGAAGCACATGATAGCCCGTTGGTGGTGCGACTAGACATTAATCCAAGACCAGTTGATGGAGAAGATGACGAAGCAGAAAATTGTTGGGCAATCAATAGAATCCTAATAGATACTGGAAGTTCGGTAAATATTCTGTTTTACCACACTTATAAGACTATGGGTGGAGAGGATGAAAATTTGATTCCTTCAACGTACAAAATCTACGGTTTTAACGGCACAGCGAACAAACCTAAAGGAGAGGTTCACATGAGGATACCTTTACAAGGATTATCGGTGACATTTTATTCGCGTGGTTGACGTGGAATCTCCTTATAACGCATTAATCGGGCGACCATGGCTGCACGAAATCTTGGGAGTAGCATCAACATACCATCAATGTATAAAGTTTCCCCATCCAAATGGTATTGGAATTATAAAGGGAGATTGGAAGGAAGGTCAGAAATGTTATGAGGTTGACGTAGAGAGCTGTGAAGAGAGAAATGCTAAAAGGAAAGGTTGGAAACAGAATATCAAAGATGAACGAGAGAAAAGAGAAGTCGATGGTGGATACTATAGAGATAAGAAATGAAGAAACATCACGAAGTGCCGCAAGAATAGGCGAATATTACGATGCCGCAAAGATAATTGGTTGTAGTTCATCGCGAAGTGCCGAAGAAACATCGCGTAATGCCATGAGATGAATGCATGGAAGCAGGCGAACGTTACGATGGAAAGGAGTCCTTCAAGGATTGGGATAACGCTGAGGCAAAGAGTACAATGAACAAAAGGCATAAAAAGTAAAATGAATGGTCTGTGATAAGTAATCGACAAAGATATATCAAAGGCAAGACAAAGAAGAAATGATATCTGAGAATTTCGACAAGAAGAATGTACAAGAATCCGAGAGAAAAATGAATGAAACAACATTGTGCGATGTCTTCGCAAATTAAATATCGATGACAATTAAATATGAATGATTGAATGATTTAACAACAATGAATGAGTAAATGAATGGGACGAACCTTTATGGCGTACACCCTAGTTCGCGAATTACATTTCGTAAGAGGCAAATGTAAGACCTAAAGTGCGTCATATAAGGGGTATCTCTTAACATGGCTCGGGAAAAGGTTACACCGCCCCCGGGAACCCGGGTCATGCAGATTTGGGGCCCATGAAAGCCTATCAGGAGGAGGTACCTTGGATTCCCAACTATATATGTAGGTTATACCCTGGTTGGGCGACCGAGGGTCTCTTTCAAGGAGTCAGCGTATGATCAAGGCGCCGAGGTACACGGTTGAGTCAAGAGTGCGGGGAGCATGGAACTTCCTTACCACTCTTGACAAGTCTTGGCGCATCCGCACTCTACCCGAAGAAAACTCCACTTAGGGTGCAGCCTTGTAACCATAAACCCTATAGGTATAAGGGATAAGAGGCTGCGAAAACAACTGGTTGTTGTTAAGACCGGATGGGAGGAGCTAGCCTTGTATGGCCGATGTACGCCTCCTTGAAGGGGAAACCAGGGAGATGATAAGGGCGGCACCCTCCATTAGGGAGCTGATAAGTGCCAAAGATGCAAATGTCACGAGGCTTTGTTTTCGTAAGGAAACTTAGGCTTGTCATATTTGTGCAATGATCCTGCAGAGGCAATAATACTAACGCGAGGGTAAGACGAGATCAATGGGTCCTTACATGCAAGTGTAAAGACGTCCTGCGATTTCGTCGCAAGACGGCAATGTCACGGGGCTTTATTTTCGCAAGAATATTTAGGCCTGTCATATTGTCGCAAGCAAAATATCCTGCAGAGGCAAAAATACTTGAAAAATGATAAGGCAAGGTCAATGGGTTTTTGCATGCAAGTGTAAAGACGTCCTGCGACCTTGTCGCAATAAGGGGTGGCAGAGTAAGACCTTTACTTAGGAAGGTCAAGCTTAGAAGACCACCAAAAATGATAAGGCGAGATCAATAGATTTCTTCTTTTATAAAAATCACTTGCGGCCTCGTCGTAATTATAAATTTAAACATCATTCCTGGTCAAAGGAAGAAAATGCGAATCTCAAAAATTTCATTCTTTCATATGAAGATGCATAACAGAGGCAAATATGGGAATGGAAAAGACGAGATATTGTTATCCATCTTCCAATGAAAGAGTTATACATTAATAATGTTAGCCAAGAAAGGGGAATGGAGATTGAATTTATGGGCAATAAACCCAAGAAGTTTACAAAAAAGAGATACGTAAATGTACGGATATTACAGCAATGAAAGAAACAAAAAGAATTATCTCTTTGGTGATTCTTCTCCTCTATCCGATCCTTCAATTTCATTATTCTCGTCGCGCGAGTTTTCTTTTTGGCCTCACTATCAGAAACGTCCGAGACAGGCAAATTCTCAGGAACTTCTTCGGAAAGCCAAGGATATGAGCAAAGAGGGATTTTGTGATCATTACAAACATACTCCATGGCTTCATTGCGAAAACGAACGGCATCATTATTAAAATTCGCCACGGTAGTTTGAAATTGTTTCTTCAACTTGGAATATCTATTCTCGCGAAGGGTGAGATTCTTTGCGAGCTGTGCTTTCTCAGATTCAAGTTCTTCAATCCTTGCTTGAAATCTTTTTTCGGACTCTGCAAATAAATTACGATAAATTAACAACTCAACAAACAATATTACAGAGGTAAGAAACAAGAAGGTATAATAAATAACCTTCTCTCGCAGATATTATATCTTTAACCAAGGAAGTATGCTCGGTATGAAGACTAACATCAACACCTAAGTTATTCCTGGCATTATCTAAGATTTTCGCAGCCCAAGCGAATTCATCGTCATTATTTATAATAAGAAGTGAACGAATTTGATTTTCTCGCTCACTAAGTAAGGAGTTATGGCGAAGCAATTCATCTCGCTCCATTTGCACTTCGAGAAGGGACTTTTGAAATGTTGCTAATGCCTGGGCACCATTATTAGCAATGCGATCTTTGTCATCTATATGGTCACTAATTTTCTTCCTTAAAATTTTGGTTTCCTCATGAGACTCGAGGTACATTTGTTTAAACTGGTTGGCTGTACTTAAACTAGATCTGTGCTCAATTTCTAAGAGGCGGTACTTGGTTTGGAGTTCATTTAATGAAAGAGAATTAATTCTGCTTGACGAACTACTTAAAGAGTTGTTGAGATAAGCGAGAAGAGTGTCATTGTCCATAGGCTCAGGAAATGAATGGAGAAGAATGGCTTCTTCGGAGAGGTTATATACATCTGCGAAAGTGATAAGTCAGGTAGCAATGGGAAATTGATGAGATGAAAATAATAAGAGAAAAAAATTTTATACCATAAAGTTGCTGATTAGCGTTCTGGAGAGTGGTAACTTTGTCCTTCAGGCGTAAAACTAGTTTCCAATTGTTGGATCTTTTCACGAGATCTCGCAGATTCAACTTCTAACTCTTTGATCCTTGTGCAAAATTGGGTATTCTTCTTCAATTGAATGTTATACCTCCTCTCAAGATCCGAGGCAACCACAAAAGAAGTTTTTCCAGCCTGCGAAGAAAGATAAAAAGGTTATTAAGATATAAATTAAAAATTGAAGTTGGAGTAGAAATATGAGTTCGAACATACCAACGAATTAAGTGCATTTAAGAAGCTAGGGGATACAGATCTAGAAACTCCTTTGAAAGAGTCATTGCCATCCAGCAGTGTTGCATTACATATGGTGGCGAGGTTCTCGCATATAGAAGTCGAGATGAGTATCTCCAATTCCTTGAAGAGAATCCGAGAAGATTTGAACAATTGATCCATAGGAGAATTGGCCGATTGAGCTTCATTTTGGAAAGTTGAATCCAAAACATTATCATTATCATCCTCATCGGAAGATTCAGAACTGGAGCTAAGATGAGAGGAAGGTTGAGTTTTTCGCTTCTTAGATGGTGGAACAGAAGACTTATCCTTGCGTGCATTGGCTTTAGTTTTGCCTTTGACTTTCGTGAGCTATCGCTTCCTCGGCGTCAACCTTCGCATACAAATGAAGATAAGAAATAGAGGCAACAATATTGTTAAATAACATAAAAAGATATTTCTTACTTCATCCGTAGCGATCGAAGTATTGCCAAGGTACTTGCCAGTGGATTTGCCTTGTAACTTTTCCTCAGTTTGACAATCTGGAAAATTTACAAACTCAATGAGTACAAGAGGAAAGAGGGATTGCAAAAGCAAACTGTGGAGACATACCTCTTCCGCCTTCTTGGGCCACTTAAACTCCCAAGGATGATAGCCTGCGAGATTTGCAGGGAGTACATGCGAACCTGCTATGTAAGGTCCACTTAGGAGCAAAGGAACAACCCACCACCTCTCATCTTTAGAGTGGCGAGGAGTAGTGTTCTTACCCGAATGCCAGTCAATATCTTGCATGAGTAATTTATCCTCAGGGATATTATCTTTTCTCTTCAACCGAGCGCCCCAGCGAGATTTCTTATTTCTCATGCCTATTACTTCATAATTTTCAAAAAAAGTTTTCTATAGTGTATCTCTCAGGGATTATTTCTAAATTTACATATTCGGGGTCTCTAACATTGTTAGGATATAGAGATCCTTTGCCAACACCACGACTGGCAAACTCAAGCATTAGACGGATACAATCGCCGCATAATTGATAGACAGCTCGCGAGAAGTTCGGATGGGAAAGGATTTCATAAAAGAGCGGCATCTCAGGATCATATAAAGGAATTGGAAGTCCTGCGAGAAGTTGACCTAGCGAAACAATAATCTTGTGATCATCACATTGATGATCAGAAAAAAGCTTGGCAGTGAGTATAGATGAACATCCTTGATTAGGAATGGTAGAAAGGGTGAAACCTTTATCTTGCAACTTTTTCTGAGTCTCAACAAAGCGAGGTTTGTACATACGACTAAGTGAAGCCATTACCAATACGAGAAGGGATAAAGAATCGAAGATTAAGATATGATCGAAGATTTGCAGAAGCGCAGCTTGCGGAAGAAGAAGATAAAAGAAAAGTTGCAGAGAGAAGACGAAAGAGGAAAAGAGAAAGATATGAAAATTATATATAGAGAGAAACATCCTCGGGGGAAACGAGAGCATTTAATGTGAGAAGGGACGTGAATGGTCAAGAATAAACGATTGAAAGAGACGTGTCAGGAATAGAATGGAGGAGTAGACATCTGTAATAAAGTCCGTATGGAAAGATGAAACGAAACAAGTACGGATAAACGATTGCGGCGGTTCAAAAATATTGATTCTCATGACATTCTCTCCTTCGCGAGAGAAGACATGAGAAGAGGCAAGATGTAGGATCATAATATCGCCACAACAACAATTCGCGAAGACAACGGATAACAACATTGCGAGTGAGTCGCGAGAGGGATAAATATAAATGACGCACTGAATGACGATAGGAGGATATGAAATCTGGCGAAAGTTAAGAAGTGTCGCGAGTATGAATATTTGTACGTCTGCGACACTTCGCGAGACATTCCCGAAAATAAAGGACGACTTAGTTTGTCATTCACTATGTATTACCCTATATAAAGGGATGAGTGAATTTGTTGAAGAGAGAGTTCTTTTTGGATTGGAAAGCAAGTCATTAGGAGAGAGAAACAGAGCGAATGTAGTAAGATCTTAAGTGTAATTCCATTATCCTGTGTAAACATTTTTAAGAAAATTATTAATAAACATTCATAATTGTTCATCTATTATCTTTTGAATGGATTAGTTATACAAAATATAGTGAGGGGTGTATTGTGGGATTTCCTGCAACTACAGAAATCAAGGAAAGGGAGGCACTATAGGCCTCCATCCTAAACAATGAAAGTTCTCTTTTGGAACTTAAGAGGCCTTAGAAGACCAAGGTCTCAAAATAAATTATGGTATCTAGTTAATCAATTTAGTCCTTCAATAGTGTGGATAGTTGAACCAAAAGTTTTTAATGAAGCTTCTTTCTGCAATAAGTTGAATCTACCTGGTATGCAAAGTATGGTGATTAACAATTCTGTCTCAAATAAAAAAGGAAATATATGGTTATTTTGGAATAAAAGTTTACCAACTCCTACAGTTGTTTCAATGTCTAGTCAAATGATCACAGTTAATATTGGTGGTACTTTAATCTCTGGTGTGCATGCTCATGTTGGAATAGTTCAAAGAAGATTCCTTTGGTCTGAAATGGAACTCATTAGTGACTTGAAACAACCATGGTTGCTCATAGGTGATTTTAATGCTCTAACTTCAGAAGAAGAAAACATTGGTGGTAAAAGCCCAAATAGAAGATCAATGACAGAGTTCAATGAATGTTTAAATCAATGTGAATTGTTGCAAGCTCCAAAGACAGGTACTCAATCTCTTGGTCCAATTGCCAGCATGGAAATAAAAGGATTCTATGTAATCTTGATAGAGTTGTTTTTAATGATTTATGGATTCAAAAATTTCCTGATTGGGGATATAAAGTTGGATTAAGAGTTGCTTCAGATCATGCTCCTCTCATGGGTGGATGTGTACATATTCCAAAACCAACCAATGCTCCATTCAAGTTTCAAAAGATGTGGTTATCTCATACAGATTTCCTAAATATAGTGGAGGAAAGTTGGTCAAAATATATAAATGGTGATCCTGCTTTTGTTATTCAAAGTAAATTAAAATTCTTAAAGAAGATTCTTCAGGATTGGAATCGGAGGGTGTTTGGTAATGTCCATGTGCAACTAAAGAATGCTGAAAATAAAGTTCAAGAAGTAATGTTAATTCAGATAACAATCCTTTCAATGCTGAGCTTTTGGATAAACTAGTTAGCTCAAAATGAATATAATTCTAGAGAAGTGCAGCTCAATACATTAATGAAGCAGAAATCAAGAATTAAATGGGTTAAAGAAGGAGCAGCCAACACCAACTTTTTTCACACTAATCTCAAGATAAGACAAGCTAGGAACTGTAGAAGTGAACTTGCTAATGAACATGGAGATATCATATCTGATCAGAAAAAAATAGCTGATGTCTTGGTTCAATACTTCCAGAAGAAATTTGAAGTTAAACAAAATGAGAATGTGGACAAATTACTTGATGTCATTCCATCTGTTATTTCTCTTGAAGATCAAAGTATGTTAGATAAGCTTCCAAATGAGCAAGAAATCAAAGACATTCTTTTTAATATGGATCTAGAGAGTTCTCCAGGACCTGATGGCTTTACAAGTTGTTTCTACAGAGCCTGCTGGCATATTATTCACCTTGATGTAGTTAGAGCAGTTCGGTTTTGCTGGGAGAGGAGATTTATACCAAAAGGTCTCAACTCCAACTTCCTTGTCTTACTCCCCAAAGTAGAAGGTGCCAAGTCCCCAAACCAATTTAGACCTATTGGCTTGAGCAATGTAAGCTTCAAAATCTTTACTAAACTTATCACCACAAGAATGAGTTCATTAATGTCAAATTAATCTCTCATCAGCAAGTTGCTTATATCAAGGGAAGATGTATACAAGAGCAGATTCTGTTGGCTTCTGAAATGGTTAATGAGATGCAAAAGAAAACAAGGGGTGGTAATGTAGGGCTTAAGTTGGACATATCTCAGGCATATGATTCGGTAAGATGGGATTTCTTGTTGAAAGTACTAAGTAAATATGGATTTTCAAATTCTTGGTGTGAATGGATACATATTATTCTCAAGTCAGCTAAAATTTCTATTATGCTAAATGGAGGTCCTCAAGGTTTCTTTTCAACAGGGAGAGGCTTAAGACAAGGAGACCCCTTGTCTCCAATTATTTTTGTTCTCATGGAGGATGTTCTAAGCAGGAATATAACTCAAATGGTGCAAAATGGGGATATTGCTCCAATGGTCATTAGGAAAGGAATTCACCCTACTCATCTGTTTTTTGCAGATGATGTTTTTGTCTTCTGTAATGGAGGTAAAAAAAGTCTTCACAATCTTCTAAAGTTATTAAATGAATATCAAAGAGCTTCAGGGCAAGTTGTGAACACAGCAAAAAGTAAACTCTTCGTTGAAGGTACTTCTTCAGTTAGGAAAATTCAGATTCAGCAAATGATGCAAATGGAGCTGAGCAATTTCCCAAATAAATATCTTGGGGTCATTCTTCATCCTAGTAGAGTCAAAACTTCAACTGTTTGGCCCATGGTAGAAATGGTGCAAAAGAAGCTTGCAGCATGCAAGGGGAAACTCTTACCATTTCAAGAAAGGTTGGTGCTTGTCAAATCAGTATTCTGCAGTATTCCTAATTACAATATGGACATTTACAAGTGGCCATCATCTATAATAAAGATTTGTGAAAGGATCATAAGGAATTTCCTTTGGGCTGGTGATGGAGAAACAAGGAAGTACATTACTTTAGCCTGGGAAAAAGTATGTACTCCCCTTAGTGAAGGAGGTTTAGGCATTCAAAGGATAGAGGCCTTAAACAGAGCACTTCTTATGAAGATGATGTGGAAAATACTCAATTCCAATGAATAATGGGCACTTTTTATCAAGGCTAAATTCAGGGATAGGAATAATCAATGGAGTACAAATTGCCAAATGTCTTCAATATGGACAGGTTTGAAATGGGCTTGGGATTCCTTAAAAGAAAATATAAGGTGGTGTGTTGGAAATGGCCAAAGAATTTCGTTATGGTTTGATCACTGGATAGGTGAAGCTCCTCTCATTGATACTTTTGGTTTTACTCCATTTGTTGAAAATAATGCTCTTCTAAAGGTTGCAGATATAATGGTTGACAATGAATGGGTAATACCTAATGATATCAAACAACATATCTTATCCTTTAGTATGCCAGATATGGGTGGTGGTAATGATGAATTGGTCTGGATTGGTAACATCAAAGGTAACTTTACTACAACTTTTGCAATAGAGATATTAAGGAACAAGAAGCCGAAATTGCAATGGCCTAAGAAAATCTGGAATTCATTTCTACATCCAAGTACCTCCAGTAATGTATGGAAATTGATTCAAGGGGTATATGTGGATGATTCAATAATGGTATCTAAAGGATATGACATGGCTTCAAGGTGTTGCATATGTGAACAAGATCAAGACAGTATGTCTCATCTTTTATGGAATTGCAGTTTTAGTTCTGAAATCTGGAGGTGGATATGCTCCATTTTTTATTTTAATTGTCCAAAATCATTTGAAGATGTTTAGAGGAGTGCTAAGAACAAAAGCCCATTGATTAAACAAGTATGGATAACAACTAGCTGTTCTATCCTAAAAGAGTTATGGTTCCAAAAGAATAGGAATTTTTTTGATGAAGTCAAACCAAATATACAACACTTTAAGGGTAAAATACTGAAGTTGGTGAATGAAGGGGGATTGAGACTCAATGCAAATAAATGGGATCAGAACTATGACAATAATATAATCTCTTTCTTCAATTTGGGGCCAAGCAACATTAAATTTCAAGGGATCAGACTCTGTCATTGGACTCCTCCAGATATTGGTGCAACCTTATTCTGCTGTGATGGAGCTTCCTTTGGAAATCCTGGTATTGCAGGATTTGGTGTTGTTGTCAGGGATCACATGTGTCAGGTAATATGTACTCTAACTAGAGGCTTAAGGATTACAACAAACTATATTGCAGAAGTTTTTGTTGTCATATGTGCTGCTGAATTAGCTATGGAGTGGAAACTTAAACATATCATCATCAACTGTGATTCTCAGACAGTGATTTCTGAATTTGCTGCTGGAAATATTCCTTGGTTTATTAAAATGAGATGGAGAAAAGCAACCAGTAAACTGCAGTCTATAAGGTTCTGTCACAATTACAGAGAAACAAATTTCTCTGCGGATGTTGTTGTCAAAAAAGGGGCTCAACTTGAGGCAGGAGAAAGACATATTTATATGGGAAGACCTCCAATGCTTGTGAGAATTGAAATGCCAGGGACTGATTATTACAGATTCAGCTGAAAAAAACTCTATTTGATTTTAGTTGGGCTTAGTTAGGGGCTATGGGCCTTTTATTGTTTTTAGGTATTATGTTGGGCTATTTTTTTGTCCTTTTTTTTAGTCTGTTTTTTCCTTTTAATTGAGTCTGTAAACCTTTATTTTTTATTAATAAAATTCGTGTGATTCGGAGAGAAAAAATAATATTCAATAGTATCCAAATCCATTTGTATTATATCCTCTACTAGTATCCAATGTATATGATGGAAAAATCTACTCCCTCCGTTCTTAAATAATAGGCTCGTTTCATGTGTAATTTGTACATGAAACCAGCCTATTATTTAAGAACGGAGGGATTATGTTTCAATGAATACCTTTGCCAAACATGATTTTAATGATGGAGAAATCCATGTTTTATTCTCTTAATAATGTGCTTTTTCCAAACATGATACCAGTTTCTTTGGCAATTGGCATATCTATCCAGGTAAATTAAGAAAATGCCCATGTGGGGAAATGTAATTAAGAAAATGCCCACGTTTTTTTGAAAATTAAAAAAATGCCCATGAGTTGACCTTTTCCGTCCCGTTTTTTCAAAAAAACGGCTAACAGACGTTAGGGTACAGGAGGCAGTTATTCATCCCTAGTAAAAGACAATTAAATCCTTAAATCGTCCACTGAGTGAGATAGTGAGTCACTGTTGAGCCAAATCAAAACTCAAATCACTGCTACTGTTCATCTTCTTCCCCAATTTTTCTAATACAACCATAACAAATTATTCTGGTTAAGAAACAAATATTAGTATGAAATCCCACTGTCAACATAGATAACTAACAATCATTTGAAAAATGAAAAATCAATAATACAAACCATAGTTTTGGTGTTTCACAAAGAAATTCAATTGACCAAGCCCACTCACTCACCAAGTTGCTAGTACACACAGGTTCATATCAATTTTCACGACTACTATGCTAGAATTAAAAGAAGCTTCAGTAGCTTCTAACACTCGACAATTGATAGAAAAAATGTTATTCAAGTTACTTAGAACGGAGCAAAACGTACATATCTTTTTGAGAATTTACGGACCAGGGGGAGAATCGCATATGAATCATTTCCATCACTTGCTTTTTTGGCAGCCTGGAATTTGTCCTTTGCCTCGACCCAATCATCATTTTGAAGCTCTAAACTCCCAAGCATCGACAAAGAACTGGGACACTTCTGCTTCATCCCTAATCTATGAGAAAGGAACAATCACACTATTAAGAGTTATTGACGCAGTTAAGAAATGAACAAAGTGCAACCAGGCAAAGAGAGTTGGTTTGGGAATTTTGTCAAACACTTTCCCGGCGTGTTTCTGGTGATGAAGAGGTGTCAACTGTTTGTGTTTGCGCCTCAATGTATAGCCTCTTTTATACCTGAAAATACAAATCCAACAACTACCCATCAATTCTAAGCAGACACAAACTCTAAAACCAGAATCAATCATCTCCATTCATGACACAATCGACAACAACAACATCACTTGGTGGCTGTTTTCATGGCATGAAACCAGAGTTTTGAATTGACTTTTTTTAATCGATTCATCTGCCTGATCACTCCTTGAATTAATTCATCTATCTAATTTATTTGCCTACGTATATGTAGTAGAAGAGAGAAACAGTTTGCGTTGGAGATAAAAACTAACTTAGGAATTTTGAGTCCGCCATTAAAACTAAACGAGTATAGTAGTGTTATTAAACCGATTTTTTTTTTTTTTTGAGTTTATAGTGTTACGGATTGAGAAGGCTAGTCAGGTAATAACGCCACTTTTTCTTTGACTTCTTCAATGACTATTGACCTTACAGTGGGCCCTGACGGAATTATAAACGGTATGGGCATTTAATTAATATTGAAAAAAACGTGAGCATTTTCTTAATTACATTTCCCCACATGAGCATTTTCTTAAGTTTCCCATATTTTATCTTCATAAAGCTCATCCCAAAACATTTACAGGTATGTATACAGGTAGAAAAAAAAGTGAGTAAAACGAACCTAGTAAAAAGAAACAGAAGAAGAATAATCAAGTATCAGAAGGAGAGTAGGCACAAAATTACACAAAAGAAGAGGAAGATTGAAATCCTATTAAGAGACTTTTCAGTCTTTATTTCTTGCCTTCTAACCCTTGGGCTACTATTATTCCTCATCAAATCGTATGAGTTCGGATGGACAAACAAACCCATCTCAGAACCATTACCAAAGATTCTTGCAGTTGCATACATCATCTCACCAAACATTCCCACCATCGGATGAACGGCTACTGTTGCTGTCGCTGACCCTGAACGAGGAAATGATGCCAAGGTCTCATTGTAAAACCGAGGGTAATGCTGCGGATGTTGCTGATTAGACTGGAACTGCGATTGCAGTCTGAACTGATTACCACTACTACCATCACTAGCTGGACTAGCGGTAGTTAGGGCATGCACTCCATGAGCTGAAGGTCTTGAAGGTATCTCAAGAGAGGATCCCTTGTCTTTATGGTCTGTTTCTGGTCGAGGAAGAGAGTATCCCCTTCCATAAAGAGGAACCAGCATAGACTGGGACACACCCGCCTTGCAGACAGGACACTGTGGCTGTTGATCTGATATGCCAGGAGAAGAACTCTGGAAGTGAAGCCATTTGTAAATACAAGGCCAGCAGTAAAGATGACCACATAGAGTTACTACAGGTTCATGGGCATGGTCAAGGCATATATTGCATTGAAAACCATCATCAGTGCTGTCAGAACATTTTGCAGGAGAAGAAACAGAGTTTTCCCATGACTCCGAAAAATCTGCACCCATCTCCGAGTGGTGTGACATGGCTTCCTGGAAATAAGCTTCTGTATCCATATCAATTTGTTTAAACCTGATAACACACAACATTAAAAGGGTTTAGATTATTGATTGGAGTTATCAAAACCTGATAACTACATAAACAAACGAATTCACACGAATTGAATTCATTACCACTTCAAGGCAAAACAACATGCACAGATCTATTCGTGTTTTTTGTCTATATCTCAATCAATAGCAAACCTTTTCTTGATTAAACATTATGGCCATATTATCAATTATGAACATTTCTAAGGTTCTCAACTTCCATAGTGTGTAACCTAGAATGTAAAAGCTTTCGCTTCAAAAAGAAATATTATCTGTGCTGTCTTGGGACACACTACTGGTGAGATAAGGACTATTTCTTTTCTAATAGGTTGTTGATAAACATGCCCCACATAAAAATAATAATAATGAAATACAAACTCACTTGCAAGTTGCAACAACAAACCCATTCACTGAACAAGCAGGTGGGGTAATTTACCCAATGTTACCCAATCACAATATAGAGGTAGGGACAAAATCTAAGGTCTCATAGCTTTCAAACCAACCTTATTGGACTAAAACAATATTACTTTGAAGTTATTGATTTGCCTCCTCAAGAAACAAGCAAAAATATCCACAATAATACAACATTAACGGATAAGTTCCAGGCAATGCAAAAGTTTTATAGAGAGATCTAGAAACTACATAAAGATAAAAAACACTATCCAGTAGATTCCCACCTTCAATAATAAACCATGAAAAAGTTTTAACTTCCAATACTTTAACCCCCTACCACATTGAAAATAAACAGTTGATACTATTGATATTTAAGCACAAACTGACTTAGGCATAAGATCAATAAAATCATTCAAGGAAGAATGAGACAAATAATTGAACATCTAACATTTTGCAACAAATATTATACAATGAATATCGCAAGCTTGCTAGTAAAGTAAACTACAGTTATACGTACTTATTTGCCTAATTAGATGACCAATGTTAATTGTAATTCTGGCATCATGCCGAATTTACTAAGTGCACAGATTTAAGCTCTTTAGGCAGAAAGTTAGGGACCAAGTTTTGGCTTCAAATTAAAGGATATCAACATTATAAGAAGGTAACCCTAAATCGTCTAAGTTAAGTATATAAGATAATTTGTACCATGGAGCTTCACGTTTAATTGGCACACTGTTCCAAGTCAATGAATTCCTAAACAAAGTGAGTTAAAAACAACTCGGACTGAGTCAAATCACTGCCACCAACTTCAATTAGAATAAAAACCAAACCAAAAGAATCAATCTTTCAGAGAAACACATCAATTCCAAAAAAAACTCACCTAAAAACATAACCCCAGTCGACAATGCCCAAAATCAATACAAATTACAGAAATGATCATGCAAGATCCATCCTTGTATTCGAGATTAAGAAGTATTTAAACAAGATAAAGTATATAAAAGGAGATACAATGAAGGGCACCTATATATTCCTTACCGTATAATTTCTACAGCAGCTAGACTTTTAAAGAGAAATCGATCCGAACTGAGAGAGATTTAATGGCGACTCTGTATATCAAAAGAATCGAGAGAAAATAACCAAGAGAAATTTTTTTATTTTAGAGGCGAAGATCTAAAAAAAAATCGAAAACAGTAGAAACAGAAAACAGGGAGAGGGGGGATACGGTTTCTGAAATTATTTGCTGATGAGAACCGAGCGTTCGCTAACGCTTTGTATTTATAGCAAATATTCGGATAAAAACCGCGTGCTAACTTGGCACATAGAACTATTACTTCGCACGCTTCGTTGAAACGTGAAACCGTGTATCGCGACTTACACAAGCTAAAATAAAAATCAACAATCTGCACCGTCAAAAAGGAGAGGTGGAGGAAGGTGAGTGTGGTAGTATTGTGGAGCCTACTATTTTGGATCGTTCACTGTTCAACGAATCTGAGTCTTGTTTGAGACGTGATAAAATAATTAATTATGATGTTTGATGTTTGAGCTACTGGGTATGAAGTGATGTGGGTCCAAGTCAGAGTGATTTGTATAAAAACCGTGGGCTCCAGTGGATTTAAGAGATTAGGGTTTTTGAGGGCTGTTATTTTTCTCATTGCAGGGCAACCCGGAAAAAAGAAAAGAAATTTATTCTTTTTTTTTTTAAGGAACAGGAGAAGGTCTCCCAAATTCATTATTATATAAAAGAGTGCATACATCGATCAAGAATATCAAAATAGGAATACATGAATAAATACCATAAAACCAAAGTATTAAGTACATGTAATTCATCGAGATGATTGATAATATTTGAGGGATGGTGTGAATTTTCAGATTCAACCATTTGATTTTTCATCTTCAAGAATGATTTCTTCTTCAAGATTGATTTTTTTATCTTCATCAAGATATAATGCTCCTACAACAAAGGAGTAATTTGCACATAAGAATTTAAATCTACGTCAAGCCGGTATAGATTGCCCTCAAAAATATAATTGAAGCGATTGTAGCAATCGATAGAAACGCCCAGGAGGCTATATGAAATCGTAATTGAAATATAAAATAAGAAACCTAACATACGCTGATAATCACCCAAAATAGGGATTACAATTTATTTAATATATAATAATTACATACTACAGTAAAATACTAATAACTTCACCAAGATTTACTCGGAAATTAGATCCAAATCCGAGCAAATCAAGGTTAAAGAAAATGAAGAAATTGAAGAAGATAGTTTTTTTTTTTCCTCTTTTTTTTTTTAAGCAAAAACGGTTAAGGAGAGAGGAGAGTCTAATTCCCCATCTCTCCTTTAGTCTATAGTGCGGGGGAGAAGTAGGGGATCAATCCCTCCTAAGAAAGGTTAGACCATGGGGTGGAGGTCGGACTATTTATTGTCAGGGTGACAGTTGGATCGGCAGTTGGGTTCGTCCAATAGGTTGAGTTTTGCCGATGGAAGTTTTTTTCTCGAAAGAAAAATGTACAGTATGTTAATAAGAAAAAGACTATGCCAAATGAAGGTTACGAAAGCCATAATCTCATAGACAAAAGTTGAGATGGCAAACCAGAAAAACAGAGACTGCAGCAGTTTGCACTACAAGGGAAGTTGGATAAATGGTAAAACAAGAAAAATCATAGCAAAGTAAACTTTATATGCTTCTCTTTCCGTCCAAGGGACGGAAGTATGGTATCAATTTGTATTAAGGAAGTTTGGATTTGAAATGGACCATAATTTGCGGAGTACACAGTATTTCACGTATTCATGTCCTTTTAAGAAAGTAGATATTTTATGAGGAGTGTTACACCTACCGACACTTTCTCCCGCAAAAAAAAAAAACCGATAGGGGATCGGATGGCTCATGGAAGCCCTCTCTGCATTGAGATTATCAATGGGTGAAAGTGGGTCTCATGTTATGTTAGTGGCGAGATTTTAGTTGGGACAAATACTCGGTAAACCTAGCATTTTCGATATTTTCTTACCTTACGGATCTCTGCTAGGCTAAGGTAGACCGAGGATCCCCTCACTATGGATGTTTGGGACCACTTAGGTTGGATTTCCTATTTTTATGATATCTTGCATCGATAGATTTTGGAAGGGTGGCAGTTGGGCTTGTCAAACTGGCTGGGTTTTCCAAGGAGAGTTGAGCTAACCTGTGTTGTATAAAAAATCAAAAATAGTAATACTTAGTGGCAATTTTAAGGTTTTTCCACTATTGGCCTAAATGTTATCTTTGGATTGTTAGCTAACTGACTGTAAGTGTTACAGATTTGTGAGGTTTGCTATCTTTGTCTATTGAAAACAGATTTCCGAGCCTTGATCTTTGATCTAAAGGGAAATTAAAAAGGCTTATCTGTTAAAGGCATATTGGTATCAAAAGTCTTCACTTAGACTGAAGCAACTCTTAGGATGTAAAGGACGTCAGCTAAGGGAATCAATTGCGTAGAGCCTTGCGAGGTTCAAGAGACGTGAATTGTTTGGAGGGTGAATTCTGTATCAACTACATTCCAGTCCAAAGTATGATAATAGGCTTCTGTAGTGGTTGTTCAAATATGGATGAGGTCCCGGGGTTTTTATGCAGTTGCGTTTCCTCGTTAAAAAAACTTCTGTTGTCTTGTGTTTTTCCTTTTCCGCATTATATTGTTTATCTTGATAACAGGATTACACGAGTAGTACGTATTCAATTCTAGCAGACACTTCCATATTTATTGTGACAGATTACGAAACCCGTTCTTGTAGAATTTATTTCTTGAAAGATAGATAACAAGTTTTGTATTAGGTAGAATTCCAATTTGATTATTTGGATACGACTAGATTGATCTTGGATATTGATTTTCAAGATCGTCCAAGTACTCTTCTTAACAATCAGGTTCATGGGATCTTGAGTCTAAACTTTCTAATTCTTTATACATATTGTTAAGGATCATTAAGTTGGTGCACTTGCTATTGTATTAAGTTTTGTCCATACAGGTTGCCGAACGAAAAAGTTGGTGTTGTAGTTGGTACCTCTCTTTACCAATAAGAATTAGGGAAACCGATCTAATAAACCAACATTGACTTTTACCGTGGGAAGAATCGAATAAATCTCATTTTAGTAGACACCTATAACCTTACTAAGAATATTATTAATAATTTAAAGTTAGATATCTCGCTTAAACTCTAATTACAAACAAAATTTGCGTGTTTGAATCAAAGGATTTAGATTTACGTCATAAAAGGCGATGGATGGCCAAGTTTTGTAACAATTTTGATGTGAACATTTTGCTACATTAACATAGATTCCCGGGTTAAAAAAGAAAATAAAAATACCGTAAGTCAAATGGAAATTCACATGTTACCTGACATCGCCGCTGATGCATACGCTTGGAGATGTAAATTGGGTCGTGCCAACTAGTCCAATCCAACTTTGACTTGGACCAGCAAGGCATAACACGATAGCTTTTTGGGCTATTGGACCATACTAATCGGCACAATAGTACAGTATGCGGCATGGATAAGCATGTGGCATAACACAACACCTTAAGAAAACACGTCATAACATGCGTAAAACACCACACAACTGTCACAACATAGTTCAATACATCCCATTTTGTGAATTCGTGTACATTTCACAAAAGAGTCTTTTTCTTACCAATTTTTGAATTTTATCTTTGTTATGTTGACTTATTTTATTTGTAATTTTTTTTTTGCAAAAAAAAATAATAATTAAATGTGCCGGTACAGCACGTTTGTTTTTTCGGCACAACGTAACACAATATGTTATCTAGCACAACACAACACGGCACGCCTTAATCTCCGACATAACATGACACGATCCGCAACATGGTAACTGTCACATGCCCATTTAATCGCCTAGAATTTTCATGGGACATGACCGGCAATAATTGTGGTTCAGTGAATCAACTTCACCCAAAATCATTCAGCCTTGCATACTTGCATCAAAGTACGCATCTGCCTTCACTCATAAGGAATTGCACAACGGAAGTCTTTTCTCCTTTCTCTCTAACTCTTCATGCCCCCATAAGCATAAGAGGTTCTGCCATTTACTTAAACAATTCTCACACAAATCAGAAACACAATGAACACAAATAATACTGCAACAAACCCATTTTATTGCACTAAAGGAAGATTACAAAACTCGTCCATTACATGGACCAAAACAGGCCATTCACCCTCTTGGTGAATGCCTAACTCTCTCAAACATGAGACTAACTCTCTCCTATGTAAGCCTCTTTGATTTTCCCACTCCTTAGGACTATTTATACAGCAGATTTACTTGGACAAAACAATGCACAAACGTTGCACACGCAAGGGACAACCATCATCGTCCCATGGAGCGATTAGAATCGCCAATAAGCACAGCTGTGCCCGGCGGTTCTCTTCCAACTTCCGCGCCCAGTCATCAAACACATGTTCTCTAGCGGTTATGAACCGATGCGCCACGCTTATAAACTACTCGTTATAACCGTTCTACTTCATCACGCGTCATTGGCATGCTTGTGAAGCTCGTAACCAACTCGTAGTCACTTGAGCCGTATTGCACCACCGTTGTGCTTTATCGGAGTCGCCTCGCGCCAATGCTCGGCCACCTTGGCCCCGCATGCTTATCACTCTAAGCTAATGCACGGACAATCCTTATGCTTCAATCATCGAGGCCAGCTCCTTAAGCTCACTCTAGTTACTCATGCGTCATATATGCTTCACTTCGCCAATTAGCTTGACGATAGCAATGCAACTCTTGCATTACTAACTTGTTTGCATTGTTCAAGCTTTGGCCAACCTTGAACTAATGCCATAGACCAACTCTTGATCTATTATACCTTCTTGCATCATCCTTGAGTTTGGGCCAACTCAATTCCACGGATATGCATCAATGCCAACATCGCATGTTGCATCCATGTCAAGTTTGGCCTCGTCTTGCCTTTCCTTCGATGAAGCTTCATTGTGTCGGCCAATAAGCTTCATTACTTAGCCATTGTACTTTAAAGTGTAGCCCCACCTTTGTGCTTCACTGGCCCTGCAGGGTTCCACTATCTTAGTGCTTGACAGTCTATACAGTATACCGCTATTATGGCTTTGCATTGTGCCATTACGGCGGAGTACTGACTTGGCCTGCAACACTGTTAACACGCCATCATTGTGCGACACTTGCACCCATGTCATAGTAACTATATATATGTAACTTCATGGGTTGACGTTTTACACATACGCCCACATCCACTTAAGTACCTGTCTATTTGCACTTATCCTACGGAAATTGATAAAGCCAAGAATACAAGGTGTACCCTACCTACAACACCATTAAGGCATTAATCCACCCCTAACAAGTGGATCCACCGCCATTAACAAAGAGAACCCACTACCATTGACGAACATATAACCCACTAACACGACGACACAGATAAATAAAACACCACCACCCGTCCACAACATCACCAAATTGCTGAACAAAACGACCAACGGTAACCCGTAACAATTTATATCTCGAAACACTAGCTATTTAGGAATCCACAATTATGGAATATGCAGGTTAATTTGGGGATATGAACTATTTTTCCCATCCTAACTATCTTGCTTAGAAGTGTCCTGACAATTTAGTGTTGTCCTTTGTTATCGTCTTGGCATTCCACTTTTTTCTGCAGGCAGTCAATGCGCATTTTGTAACCGTGATATGGATTGCTTTGGTGACCACGCCTTACATTGTGCCCACGAGGTAGGGCTCAAATTCCGGCATGACCTTGTTCACGACACCATTTTTGATATGTGTTTCCGTGCAGGGGTCCCAGCCAGGAAAGAGGTTTCCTTGGGCCTCATGACTGATGATGGTGTTGCTTTGCGACCTGCTGATATTTTTGTTTATAATTGGGACAATGGTCGTGACATGTGTTTGGATGTCACTGAAGTCTCTCCATTCACTGGTGGTGGTGTCCGTTCGTTCCTGCCTGGTTTAGCCCTAAGCAATGTCATTTCACGCAAAAACAAGAAATATCTCGACAAATGTGCAGCTCAAGGGTATGGGTTTGGTGCTCTGGCCTTTTTCACGTTTGGTGAACTCGGTGATGACACAGTTGGGTTTTTGAAGAGACTGCACAATCATTTGTCTAGATTTGATGTTAATGCAAGGAGATGTAATTTCTTTTTTCATAGATTAGGGATAGTTATTCAGAAAGGTGTTGGAGCAGAAGCTTGTTGCTAGGATTCCAACTAGTTTCTTACCGTCTTCGTCTGTTGTCGATGATTATGATTAAAATTATTGTTTTGTTTTAAAAAAAGAGAATTTTATTATTATCATCCATGAAAAAAAAAACAAATTAAATTTAAGTTTTTTTCTTTTGAAACACCATAAAAAAAATAATAAAAAAAAAACATAAGAATTCAATAAAGTTTTTCATTTTTATAAGAATTAAAATAAAAAAAATAAAAAATAATTAATTTCATAAAATAAATCAAAAGTACAAGAACAGTTTAGCTATAACATAAAATATATGGTTCAAAATGACCCTATTTTATTTTATTCAATATCTCTCAATTAATTTTCTTATCCCTAACTATGCAGGGTTCCTCACACGATTATTTTGTTTTGGGGGAAATTATTTCTAGCCCAAATTATTTTTTTCTATATTAAAAACCCACCATTAAAATTGTATATACGAAGAACTCATAATTAATTATAAATACTATGCAGTTACTAAAATATTCTTTTATATCCTAAAAAGGAAACTGATTAAAACTAGAATTATTAAGAAAATTGGAAGAAAACGTGATAACTGTCCCTAAAATTACTCCACCAAAATACAGTTTATCGGTATGGATGAAAATCAATTTTAGCTTACCTCAAACTAAATTCTAAGAAAAAAATCAAATTATCTTAGGAAGTCTTACAGGAAAATTCAAGTTTTCACCAATTAGTGAATAAGAGGTGATAATTGTGAAAATTGCAATTATCAATAATTGGCCGACTGTTAAGGAGGCCTTCTATGTGATGAGAAATCTGCATCATGTCAGTCACAATGTTTGTGCAAGAAAATTGAAATTGAAATTTTTGAAATCACAATTTCTTCAAATTGATATCCAATTTGAGAAAATTTAACAAATTGATTATATATTTCCATCAAATATAATCAATAAAACAATTTATCTGTTCAAAGTCATCCAAAATATCGATTAGATTGATCGAAATTGATCATCGTTTTCCTTAAAAAAAAATTAAATAAAAAATGCCAACTCTGTGAAACTGATCCAAGTGATGTTTTCATACTTCTTTCTGATATGAATAAAACCATAAAGGGTTCCGAAAACAATGATTAAGTCTTCATATATGATCAACTGGAATTTTTCTGTATTTACAGGAAGAATTGAGAGAAGGCGAAGAAGATGAAGTTATTTCCACCCAACCCTTTATAGTGTTCCCCACTGTTTCAACCCATTTCCTTGACCGACTCGGTGAGCCAACTGAGTCATCTTCAACTTAAATTTTATTCTACCTGGAGTAGAAACGTTAGTTTAGTTCCATCAAAATAAATAAAACAATGAAGTTAGCACCATCAACAACAACTGAATTACTTTACTTGCTTGAAATCTTACTAAGAACATAACTGGTGTTAGCATCATCAATTGCAATCGTACTAGCATACCCACACAAAAACTACATTTAAATTGAAAACAGAGGAAAAATCAAAGATAGAAAAGAAAATTACTACGATACGTATCAAAGCAAACCATATTATATAGAAATAGAAATTTACATAAAAACAAAGCATGGGAAAAATCACATGTGCAATGATCTCTTCTTCGTTTTCATCTTTCGGGACTTGATTAATTTTTAAACTCTAAAAATCTCATATGAAATCGTTCTTTATGGTGAAAATGGTGTTGTCGGGATACTGTACTCATAGTTGGTGGTGCGATCACCGAGAGGCAGAAAAGACTATAACAGAAATGGTAAATATAGATAGGAGTAATAACCAGAATTTGCATAGGTATCCTTAACTTTTTAAGAATATCAAACAAGTGGACGTCATGCATTTGGTCTCCTCACACGTTGTCGACAACTAAAGGATGTTGCCAAATGTAGCTAAAGCCTAAATGCAAAAAAAATCTTGGCTCCACCTGATCCATTATTAACATTAGGATAATTTTATTTTTCTTATGAAATTATTAACATTAGGATTAAGGTGAATTATTTAATGCAAATGTAGATTTTATCAAAGCTCATGCGCCTACTTAACCTTGCAAATTGGCTTTCAGTACACCTTGCTCGGTGCACTTTCAAGTGAAATATAATCCATCAGTTAGGCATATCTTCAAGGAGCCAACTCGTAAAGGAACTAGGGTCCCTGTAAAATATTGCGTTTCAAAACAATTAGGCATGTGCGCATGCATATTCTAGTGGCAGTATTTTAGTGACTGTATGTTTGAGGAAATGGTCTTGCATTTGTTTCTTCGCCGGCCCTCATGTCGTCAACCCCATTGTTGTAGCAGTCATCGAGTTTCTGACTTTCATTACATGGTTATCTTATTCCAGAATTTATTTACAAAAATGTGCTGGCAACCAAAGTGATCTATGCAGTTCGTTTCTCTGTCGGCCCCCCACCGCGCGCGGTAATCTAGTTGTAATTGCTTGATGTGATTACGGAAATTCCAATTTTCACTTGTAATTATGGAAAAATCAAATTTTCACTTATATGGAAAAATCACATTTTCACATGTAATTATGGAAATTCCAGTTTTCGCTTGTAATTATGAATGAAAAATTAAATTTTCACTTACATAGAAAAGTCGAATTTACACTAGATAGGCAGCTATCCATAACTTAGTACCCTATGTATGTACGACTAACATCCTCCCCATACGGTGAGTTTATGTATCACTCGCATTCTCCGCTGATGGTGAGTTTATGGATTTTACTTTTAAATTGCCTTTTAACCAAAGAAATTAAACTAAATCGATAACAACTGGTTAGAGCTTTTTGATATAATATATCTTAAGATCTATCATGTATACATTAATTCAAACAGAATTCTTCTACTCTACACGCCCTTCTTCTTCACACACCATTATTTCGAAAGAGATAATTCTTGTTTCATTGATGTATTCATTCATCTTTAAGATCTATCATGTATACACACGGATCAAATCTAATACTGCTATCTTATATCGAACAGTTCTTTTTAATCTGTACGTAGTTTAACCCTAGTAACTCAAACAAAACAAAAATTACACTCTTTTATGTAGCCACTTATCAGCAATCAAAATCAAAAACTATGATACGAAGCTTAAATATGAAAAACTCACGGAGAAAATATTCATATGCAACAAACTTAAAGAGAGGAAATATGGATTCCGAAAGAGATTAATCTTCAAACGTATTAGGAGCCCTAAATTTCGTTGATGTGTAAAACTCATATACTTGCTCATACACGGTTTTTAGCACTAAATCTCGTTGATGTGTACAACTCATATACAAATATACTTGCCATACGTTTTTTTTTTCTTAAAAAAAAAAGTCAACAAATAAGCAAGAATATATGACGTTATTTTTAATTTTAGAAATAAATCTTTAATTTTACATTTACGAGATAATCACTCTATTTGGCCGTAAAAACTGGCAACTAATCCCACAACCTAAATGCCATAACCGACCGTGAAAAGTGGTAAACAATCATATTTTTTTCAAGTAAGGTTAATTTAGTCCATCCGAAAATGTGCAAATATATATTCAAACTAAGATGACCAATCTTAACCGTTGATCTTATGATTTGGGTTACACATATATACAATCTTAATTATGGGTTTCTAAAAGAGAGAGAAACCAAACTTGGATTCCTCGGAAATTTCCACATTTTGTTTTCTTGTTACAAACAAATAAATTTGGCGTAATTAAGACTCACACGATTGAGGATTGACAGTCACACAAGACCACTGCTTGTTGTAGCGGTCAGCCACTACCGCGTTCCATAGCGTGTCATCATCAATCATAAATTGATGCCATTATTTGGAAGTCGGGTGGCTTTTAGAGTTCCACCAATTCTGTGCTTTCAATATCAAAACCCCAGTCCACGAGTAAGAAACTAGCCATGAATGAGGATAGAAAGCATTATTGCTTACAGTGGGTCGGGTATTAATGATAAATGGGTGCCGCAGCCATCATGCATGGACCAACACGATATTCGTAGTTGACATAATCTTTTACATTAAAGCAATTTTACTGTGTTTTTGTTTGATCATACATTAAATCCCGGTAGAAATAACAATCTTTAGGGGAACCAGGTCAGTAAAAAGAAAACAGCCAACTTGCTTCATCCAGACTGTAGAAACTAGAAAGGTATGCACAAGAAGACACGGCGTTCTGGTGGCTAAGGTTATGAGAAAGTGACGACGTAGGAAAGCGACATAAAGGGAAGAAAAAAGAGAAGAAGTAGTGTAGACCGGTACTCTGGTAGGTACTACTACCTCCATTTTAAAATACGGAAAATTGGTTATTTGTCCAAATATTTTTAAAAACTGGTTCAAATAGACGAGTAAAAATTAGTATGGGCGAAATGGAAAAAAAAAATAGCAAGGACATCCCGACTTACACTTAAAAAATAGCAATGATGAAACTGGATGCATCCTGATGTAAATTAAAAAGAGAAAGAAAAAGTATTTGAAAAATGGGTATGATGAAACTGTTTATATCCTGACTATTTTTTGTATTTTTGTCCATTTAAACAGTATCAAAATCTAGAGAAAATGGGTCATTTGTCCAAAAAAATTTAAAACACGGTTCAAATGGACGAGTAAAAAAGAGTAGGGTGAAATAGCCAAAAAAAAATAGCAAGGATGAAACTGGATTTCATCCTGGCTTATACTTAAAAAAATAGCAAGGATGAAACTGGATGCATCCCGTGTAAAATAAAAAATAAGAAAAAAATATTTGAAAATGGACCGGATGAAACCGATTTACATCCTGTCTATTTTTAAATTTTTGTCCATTTAAACAGTATCTTTTTAATTTTTTGGCTATTTAAACAGTATCAAAACGTAAGTGTCTTTTTCACCCAGAAATTGTTGATTTTGGTCTTTTTGACCAATTTTGTGAAATCTAAATGTCTCTTTCACCCAGAATTTGTTGATTTTGGTTTTTTTAACCAATTTTGTGTTTAAAATAATAGGTAGGTTTGTGTGTAAATACTATTCCCTCCATTTCAAAATAATACGCAGGTTTCTGTGTAGTATTTTCCTAAGTCCATATCTCGATGTTTCTTTCGTTGAATTTTTTTCTTCTAGTAGAAAGTTTCTGGAAGTAGTATGTAGATGTTCTTCAAAAGTTTTGCCAACATCCTCAACAGATAATACGTGCAGTAAAAATTTGGAAATAACCAAGAATTATCACTTCCTTTCAATTACTACCGGCTAGTTCAAATTTCTCTGTCAAATTAATACAGTGCATAAGAATCGTTTACGTTAACAAATCTTCATTTTCATGGAAACTCTTAAGATTTTTCTTCATATGTGATTCAACAAACTTCTATCTAAAAATATCTCAGTGAAAGTCTGTTTTCTTCAAATTTTTTTCTAACTCGTTGAAAATTTGAGATAAATCATGGATTTAATGTTTTAACCACTACTTAGTTCTTTAACACCTGACTCTGAATTGGTTTAAGTTTGCAGCACAAACTACGTGTTAACCAGGTAATGCCCTAACCAAACTTTGGTAAGACTTGTAGGACATTTTTGCTTTTTTAAGAAATAGCAAATTTAATTAAAAAACAAAGTTATCACTAGGAAAAAAAGCTTGTAACCTAGGCTTAGTCCTATGGTGTGCTAATCTAGTAGTTATATTAGCAGTCCACGTCAGTTAGGACAACCTCTTAAGTCCTATGTCAGTGCTAATCTAGTATGCTAGTCGCAGAATCAAACATGGTTCAACGCAACCAATCTCAACCGCCAGATCAAAAAGTAAATCTAGATGTTGGAACCATTCGCGAAGTTGATTTTTGTATACAATAACCATTCGGCGCAACTATCTCGCCGTAGTTCAAATGCATAGAAGCTGGAGGAGAGAACTAGTGTTAAGAAATGACACAACACTTTTTCAACTGTATCTTTGGCTAATACCAATCTAGCCCACGTGACTTAGCCTAAAGTCTGGTAGAACATTTCAAGCACTTAATTCTAAAAAGAATTTATTTGGATGGATTTTTTAAACGATCTCATTTCCGAGCGATTGAACTCGGAATTGGATTCATATGAAGTGAAAGAGGTAAACCATAAATCATAATTAGTACGATATAAACCATACAAAGTTGTGTTGGAAAGAAAAGTACAAAGGATTTCAAGTGTTCCCTTTTAGAGGTTATATTGCGAGTACGTGGTCGACCACATATGCATAACAAAGTGTCTTGACTTTAGTTTCTTTTGTTGTTACGCAAAGGTCCACATATTTGAATAAGTGGACAAGAACTTTTCTACCGAAAGGAAAAAAAATGAGGACAAGAACTTTTTTTTTTTTTTTTAATAAATAAACCAGATTTAACCCTGGATAAACTTTCCATTGTTTGTTTCTCTACCATCCTGTAGGAGCTTTACCAAAAAAGAGTTAATGATTGGTTCCTTCCACTGTGAACTTAGTTTCTACTCTATACATTTTTCGGCTAGCTTTCTTGCCATGAAGTTTTCAGCCTCTGGAACCAAGTGAGCTCCCTTAAGATTCTAATACATAATTTAAAGTTTTTGTTACTTTCTTCATGTAATTCCGTGTGTTTTCCTTGCCTTTCTATCCAGGATCGAATGTACTTCAAGGACTTTCACATTGTCACCTTCAACTTCGACTGCGAGCTGGTTTAGCCGATGTGCCCATTGGATTGTCATCGAAGTCGCTTCATCTTCTAGCTCCTCCCGGTCCCTCGCTTCAACATTTACGCATCTTGCCCCGGAGATTTTTCTGCATGATCGAACAAGATTAATCATATTCCTCCCTCTGTCACATTAATGATGCTTAAAGCTATATTTATCTTGACAGCCAATAAGTTAATAGCTAAGGGTTTAACATTTTCTATTATTTGAACTTCTGAGTTCAAATTTTCTGCTCTCCTAGCCCTTCTGATGCCACTCACCATATTGGTAATATTAGCCCCTCTCTATGTGGGTTAGGCCTCAAGTTCCTAAACACTAAGTCACACCTGCTCTTCCGTATTTCCCAACGGGTGATGGCCAATATGTCCGCCCACTCTATGTCCCCCACCATGTCCATCTTTCCTCTATTGAACCAATCCACAAGCCAACAATGAAAATCGGTCGATTGTTAGTATAAACCGTGATTGGAATACTCATATGGCTTAGGACGGTAAGAATGAAATGGCACTTTAAGAAGATGTGTGTTAGAGTTTCATCATCTTGTCCACAAAGTGGACAAGACTTGTTGATATAGGGTAAAACTCTTGCAAGTCTCTCATTCAATGGAAGGATGGAATGTACACATTTCCATATGAAGGTCTTGACTCTTGGAATTGTGTTCATTCTCCATACCTTACCCCGAAATTTTTCACCTCGGTATCTTCCGGGTGACCCACAGCATTAGTTGCTTATATAAGGACTTTATTGTGAACTTCCCATTTTTTTCCAATTTCCATCTCAAATCATCCCTTTTTCCTATATGTATCTTAGTTTTTTTGATCTGCTCTGTGACCTGTTTGTCCATATATTTGGCCATCTTCTGTTCATCCCACTTCCATTCCTCTTCAGTCTTTGTCATTATATCTTCCACATAGGTGATCTTTTCGATATGTTCAACCGGTTCTACCAGTTGTTGTTGTTGCCCTGAATACCACTTGTCTTCCCATTCTAATTGTTTTTCCCTCCCCCACCATCCATTCAAGTATTATCTCTTATCTTTCCCACTTCCTTCATTAGTTTTTTCCACACCCACGAGTCTTTATCGAGCATTTGTAGTTGTAGTTCAAATAAGCTTTCGTGGAAGTACTTGCTTTTGTAGATGGACCCCCACAAACCAGTAGGGTTCCTTCGCAACCTCCAGGATAGCTTTGGCAAGCATAGCCGCATTAAACTCTCTTAGGTTCACGAATCCCATTCCTCCCATACTTTTTGGTTTACACACTCCGATCCAAGCCTTTAAGTACACTCCTTTCTTGCTATACTCATTTTTTCCCCAGAAAAAGTCCCGCTGCATTTTATCTATGTTCTCAGTTACCGCCACTGGCACTCGAAAGCAATTCATCTGATACATTGGTACGGTAGACGAGGCTGTTTGTATCATGATGCCTTTTCCCGCACAAGATAGGTTTTTTTCCTTTCCACTCCTGTAAATTGCCCCCAACCCTATCTAGAATGAACTGACACGACTTAATTTTGGACGTGTGCGTAAACAGGGGTGAACCCAGGTACTTGTCATTAAGTGCTATTCTTTTCACACCCAAAATGTTTATAGCATCATTCATAGTGTTCTGGTGAGAGTTTCGACTGAAAAAAACTCCAGACTTTTCCATGTTAATGAGTTGGCCAGAATCCATGCTAAACTCGTTCAGCACCTTCAATATGTTCTCACTCTCAGCCTTACTAGCTTTACCGAAGATCGGCAGATCGTCAGCAAACAAAAGGTGCGATATTGCCGGTGCGTTTTGGCCTACCTTAATCCCATGGATGAGGTCTAACTCTTCTGCTTTGGAGATGGCTCTAGACAGCATCTCCATGCATATGATGAAGAGGTAGGGAGATAACGGATCTCCCTGTCTCAGCCCTCTAGAGGGGTTGAATTGTTCACAGGGCACCCCATTCAAAAGAACAGAAGCCGACACCGTACTGATGCATTGGTGCACCAGGTTACACCAGTGGCTACTAAAGCCTAATTTATCTAGAATCTTTCCTAGAAAACTCCACTCCACTCGATCGAAAGCCTTTGACATATCTATCTTAAGACCCATAAGGAATTCACTACCTCTCTGGGATCTCATCGTATGTATCATTTCGTGTGCTATGAAGATATTGTCCGAGATCTGTCTACCTTGAATGAATCTTGCTTGGTATGGAGAAATTATACTTGGGAGAAGTTTTTGAGTCTATTTGCTAGGATTTTTGACATGATTTTGTAACGATATTGCTTAGGCTAATCGGTCTATAATCATTCACGTTTGGGGATACTCTATCTTAGGTATAAGGGTGATGAAAGTGGTGTTAATTTCTCTTAGGATGAACCCTGACGTGAAGAAGCTTTCCACCATGCTAACCACTTCCAGCTGCACCACCCCCCAATTCATCTGAAAAAATCTCGGAGTGAACCCATCCGGTCCTGACGCTTTATCAGGCTCCATTGAGAAAACTACACTCTTAATTTCCTCCAAGGTAGGCGTCTCTGTTAGCATCTGATTGTCCTCCTCCGTTATGGTTGGTTGTATGTCATCAAGATAACTGCTGTCAGTATCCGGGCTAGATGTAGTTGCTACCTCTTTGAAATGGCCCGTGATGATCTCAGCTACCTTCTCAGTTCCATCCACCCACTTACCAGTTCTGTCCTTAATTGCCTCTATCCTATTCCTCCTGTATCTGTTAACAGCTTTCCTATGGAAATAGGCTGTATTTCTATCCCCTAGTTTAACCTCTTGCTCACAACTTTTATCCTTCCAGAAACTTTCTACTACCCTGTACCAGTGATCTACATCTTTTTCACAATCTCTAATCACCTTGCTCCTATTTCTAAGATGAATGTTCGAGCTAGCTTGCTGAAGCTTGCTTTTGCCTTGATCGATTCTTATTTATGTCACCGAACGTATTCTTGTTCCACCGTATATTGCTTGTTTGGTACTTTTCGGCCTATGAATCGCCCTATGAGCTTTACTTCCATTGGCCTTCTTCGCAATTTTCTTTAATCGGACTTCTTACAATCGGGTTCCAGGCAAGTTCCCATCACCTTGAAAGGCCTATTACCCCTTTTGAGCATTTGTTTTGAGTTTAACATGATTGGAATATGGTTGACCCCATCCCCATCGGGTGAGTGACCCTTTGCATTAGTATTGTTCTCACACCAGCTCCCATTTGCCATTACTCTATCCAGTCTAGCTTCCGTCAGAGCTTCATCTTTCCTTTTATTGCTCCAAGTATATGGGTATCCCACAAAACCCAGATCATTCAGGTCAGCCATCTCGAGGCAGTAATTGATCTTATCTGCCTCAGTTTTGTTGAATTTTCCCACTCCTCTTTTGTCTTGCTCTATCAAAGTAAGGTTTAAGTCCCCTACTAACAGCCATTCTTGGTTCATGTTCTCAGCCATTTCTTCCATATAATTCCAGAACCTGTATTTTTCATTCCATTCTGTCGGTCCATACACACAGGACAACGTGCTTTCCACCCCATTTACAATATTTCTGATATGGCAGTTTATTAGACTTTTGGAGAAGACTCCTACTCTAAGGTTTGTCCCTATTTTCCATGCCACCACAAGTCCTCCTGCCGCCCCAATTGGTTCTACCATGAAACAGTTTTTATATCCTAACTTTGTGATTATGGGGTTCACTATAGTTCTGATGTTTTTTGTCTCACACAAAAATAGTATATCTGGGTTTTTTTCTTTAATCATGTCATTGAGGTATTGTTGGGTAAGTGGGTTACCTATTCCCTGGCAATTCCAGGAAATAACTCTAACATTTCCAGCATGGTGCATATAGTGATTGTTAAAAATATGGAACTTAAATGCTTCGATTAGACCAGTCCATCTACAATTTCCTATTAGCACACAATTTTCTCTACCATTGCAGTATATGGAGCACAATCTACTTATCTGGGATAGGTTGTTAAATTGAGGGTGTACCTGGTGTCCAAGACTGGAGAGCGTATCCGTGTTTTCCTGCATGGTGTCGTGTATCCCCCTAGCCGCCTCCTCAAGTGCTGTTCCATCATACTGGTTCGAGTGCTGACCATTGACTATAGAACTTTTTTCTGTAAAGTCTTTTTTGGCTGTGTTTGATTTAGCAGGTTGTTTAGATTTGTTGTTTTTCTTTCCTTGTTCCCCACTCCCCAATTGAAAGTCAGACCCATCATGGAGTATACACATTACTTCACCTTGCTTAGCAGACATTGGCCTTTTACAACATTCAATCATTTCCTCATCTTCTCTTAAGTTTAGTTTCCTCTTTGCTAGAGGGGAATCCATATTTGTTTCCTTTCAGCTCTTGCTCTTTGTTTGATTGGGATGGATTTTTTCTGGTTTTGATCTATGTACTTTGTTTGGGTTTTGAATTTGCGGTTTTATAGTTTCTGACGACTTGTTACATCCTGTTTCAAGTTATTTGTCACCTTTTTCAAACTATCCCCTGTATTTGGACTTTGGTTATTGAAAGGGTTTGTGTTGATCTTGTTTTTGTGTGTTGATTGTTGTTTTTCATCTATAACAATCCCTTTTTTGCACTGCGTCTGGTTCCAATTTGCAATTGCCAGCAAATTCTTCTTAGATTTTTCCACATAGATTTCTTTTCCTTTAGAAATGGCTTCAATTGACTTTACTCCTTGCACACCTACACCAAAACCTTCCATCAAACTTGGCCTCTGCTTTACATACCCATCAGCCATCATATTTTCTTTGACTTGTAAGTCTTTTTCCATGCTTTCCCCCCCTCCCAGTATCATATTGTCCCCTCCTTCCTGTGGAGGAAAGTTCTGTTTTTCCTTCTCCACAGGTTCCAACATCTCTTCACTCCTATTAGCTCCTGAACTCTGCCCCACTCCACCATCTACTTTCTTCATGTAAGAGGGATTGATCCATTGTCTGCTCCCTTCACATTGCAGCTCTGGATGGTCCATAATGTGACATTTTGTGCATAGATTTGGAGGGAGGCTGTCATATTCAAAATTGATAGTTGTCTTTTCACCCTCTTCATCAGCTGCCACCATCATGAATGTCACCTTCTTCTTGACTTTCACCTTCACTTGATCATAACATCTTTCTCTAGTAAATTGTCGCCCCACTAGAATATCGTGTTTTTGGTATTCTCCTGCCTTATTTACCACCTTCTTAAGCACCTCCTTTGAAGTATATGCTATTGGGACTTCTATAGCCTTTAGCCAAAACAGTTCATGTTCTAAATCTATGTTCCCATCTGTAGGAATTCCAAGAGTTGGAATCTCCTTTATTATCACCAAATCACCTTTGAAAAACCATGGTTTGAATTCTTTGATCTTATGATAATCAGATTTGTTTTTGCATTTGAGTATGAAAACATTCTTGTATATCTTGTGTTTGTATGGAGATATTGACATTGATCTTGTTAACCTCCAGTTTGCCCTCACATAGTTGATGTATTCCCACTGCAAAACATTCCTATTCACACATATTCTACTCAGCATTGTTAAGTTCCAATCGATTGTTTCTTTTGCTAGGATCTCCTTGTGTATAATCACCACCTCAGACTCTTCCTCCGGCATGCTTAGTTGTTCTTCCATTTGGCTTGCTAGTCTATTCACTTCCTCCACCGATTCACTCATTTTGACAAACACCTTCCACTCATTTTTTGTTTTTTTGCAAGAGAGGCTTAAGTGAATATCATTTAAAAACTCTGGCACTACACATTCTGCAAGTTGAATTTTTTCCTCCTGCCGTACTTTTTCTTTCCTTATCTTTGGATTTTTTAGTTGTTTTTGGGGACTTGTTTTTGTGCTGGCATATAGACAGTGGTTTAGGTGATGTTTTTTGCTGTTAATGAGATGGTTCTTTACTTTTTTAGATTTACAAGCACGAGGTGTCTGTACTTGACTGCTGGGGACATGTCCTAAGATGGCTAGGAGGTTGAGTGATGGCATGTTGTTGTTTAGGCTGCCGATTACTCTATAAGCATGGTATGGAAAGGCTAGATTTTTTAGGGGTTGTGTGTTGTACAGTATGTGGCTGTTATTTCTGGAGTAGGTATTGGATGTTGATAAGACTCTACAGAAACTAGAACTGTTCACTAGAGACCCGAATCCATCAGAATGGCCCAGACCCGAGGAAGCAACTTGATCCAGATACCAATACCACAAGCCAGGAAAATGTAGATGTCCCGGATAATCTCCCCAATCAGCCGGACCTCCATGTACCTGAAAATGATCAATGAAAAGTTGTGAGTTATGGTTTTTTATGACAGTGTCTCTAACTGACACAAGGCTTTTTCTAGTGTTTAGTTTGCCGAAGCATCTGCCAGAAATTGTTAGACAAAAGAAATTTGTTGTTGAGATATTAATTGCAACAGCTTTTTCTCTAAACAGTTCCCCCCATTTTCCCAGTATAACTTTGTGCAAATCTATCATTCTTTTACAGCATATTTTTCCTCCCCCTTTCATTACATTTGCATCTCTTGAACTTTGATTCCCCTCTGCTCTCATTTTGAGATGTCCCGTTTCATTCATGGAGTGCTTGTAACTAATCAGATGAGAGAGGACTTCCTCATTGATAGGCAACATTTTTATCTTAGTAATCCTGTAACTCAGCAAGTTCATCCACCCAGCGTAACCTCTGCACATGCTGCCTATCTGAACGCCCTTCATGATGTTCATCAACTGTATGGTACTTTTTCCGATGATGATGCTAATGATTATTATCCAGAGGTCGATGAGCCTGATGGTTTTGTTCTTCCTTCTCCCGAAGTTATGATTGCTGCCGTTTTTACTCCCAGTGCTTCTGATTCCTCCTTGGATATTTCTACTCCTCTCAAATGTACCCAGCCTTCCTCCGAGATATGCTCTACCAGTGTGGTTGACGAACCGATGGTTGTTGTTGCTGCTCATGTTGCCGATGTTACCAGCAGTGAACGAGTTTTTCAGCCTAATCCAGATCCACAGGAAGTTGATGTAGTAGTGATCTCGTCTAGTGACGATGAGGCTTGATGTTGGTTGATTGCTTGATCGGTGATCTATTTTATTTTTCTTGTACCTGCATCTAATCACTGTTACTGGTTGTTCTGTTTCCTTTCTAATCTTTCCACTCATTTTTATCTTTTCACGATGCAATGAGAACTACATATAGAATTTGTTGTTTACACGATAATCGCCTCCAAATTAAGAATACACGGCGATAGACACCTTACCCCGAGTAACTCAAACAAGAAATTTTGACCGATTCACCACCCCGTACCGGCAGCCCAAGCAACACAGAAGACACGAACAGGAAACACTCATCTACCAAGAAACACTTAAACGAACAAAAATACTTAAACAAGAACCAAGTATCTATAGATCGAACCTTTCCAAACTATTACAACGAACAAGAAACACAACGAACAAGAATCCCTTAAGAACTCGAATCACTTAGGAGAGCAAGATTCACTACGAGCAAGAATCACTACGAGCAAGAATCACTACGAACAAGAATCACTACGAACAAGAATCACCACGAAGGGATAAAGTCTCCTTTTCATTGTTTTAATGGTAACTTCCTCAAAAGCCCATACATTCACAACTCCAAAACTCTTTTCATACTTCTTTTTGGGTACAGCCGTACAAAACATTTTTTATCTTCTTTTTCATTTCTAATAAAGAAACAAGGAAATGGAAAGAAGAAACAAAGTCTTATCCAAAGAAAAAGTAGAATTAGTAATGGCATGTAGACATGGAGTCGTTGAGCCATGGAAGACGGTTAAAGAACTCAAACGTTGTTGGCGTTGGACTTGTCTCATTCATCTTTTTTCAGTTTGTATTTTAATTGTTAATCTATTTCTGCTAATAACTTAGATGTATTAGAATAGACTATGGAGAGAGTCGTGTAGGTGCACCAGAGGAGTCAATCCCGTAACAGTTCGGATCTCGATCCGGACCTTATAGGTATCAACAAAACTAGGATTATTATCTTAAAACCAAAATATGTTCGGAGCTGATTATGCTGCTTACATCGTAGGCGCTAGAGTTAAGAGAGTAGTGATGATAACTGATAAGTACCGTGCAACAAACAAAAGAGGCGCATTATTGAGTCGAACTACGGCTACCTATATGAACACTTCTATATAAGTTTTAGCTTAGGCTCCACCATTGAATCAAAACCATATGGACAGGACCGGAAGTCAATAGCCAAACCCAATTAAAATGTCTCCACTTACTAGATAATGATGCCTAAAATAGTATCAACAACCTAAAAACTCAATACCATCCCTCACTCCAGAATAAAAGTAGCACTGGTGGAACTTACCCTCTCTCCTATTGGTTGGTGAGCGTAACCTCGCGCTCTTATTGGCTAATTGAGAAACCATTCGTATTCGTCGGATGAAATTTCGTTAGATATGGTGCGTTGATCTGACAATGTGCGGTGTAGATTGGGTGGATTGTTGGGACACACGCGACGGACGACCCTCATTATTTAGAAAAATTGCTATATTAATTTCGTGTATTTATTGTGAAAATCCAGAAAATAAAGAAAACTACTATATTAATTTCCGACATTTATGATTAAAATTAAAAAAAATCAATTCAACATATTTATGGAATAAAATAAAATAATTTATATTTTTTGATCTTTTATAATTTCATATAGTTATTAAAGAAAATCCAGAAAATAAAAAAAATACTATATTAATTCTTACATTTATGAATAAAATAAAAAAAAAGATCAATTCAACGTATTTATGGATAAATTATTGAGATTTATATTTTTAAAATATTTTGTAAGGAAAAAAATATAAAAAAATATAAAAATGACAAAAAGATTACGGATGGTGGACTTGGCATTTATACCATGGCTGACACCCGTACCTATTGCTATCTTGCCTCTCAGATTCAGACTGCCTCGATGCGAAAGACGATTCTTGGTAGCTCGTTCTCAACAGATAATGGTGATACCTATCAGTTGGCTCTTCAGAACTTTATTCAGGTATGTGGTGTGCCTCCCAATTATTGTGTCAATGACACTGCCCCCCCCGTCTATGCACTCCCTGGCAGTAACTTATTTTGACGCGGTTAAGAAGCAAATCCCCGACCAATTTACTTTATCTGCAAGAGACTCAATTCTTTGGCAATGCAATCAGTTCAAACATGCTCAAGACTATCTTTTGGCTGTCCCGATCAGTGGTTTAGGTCAGTGCCTTGGCCCCAGACAGTTCAAAGCAGTTGTTTGTTATCGTCTTGGTATCCCGTTATTTGTTGAGGATGGTTTGTGTGCTTGTTGCAATAAGCCTATGGATATCTTTGGTGATCACGCGCTTCATTGTGCTAATGATGTTGGTCTAAAGTTAAGTCATGACTTGGTACGGATGTAATCGCGAATATTTGCTTCAAAGTGGCGTCCCCTTTCATGAGGAAGTTGCTTTGGGTTTTTTGTCTGAGTATAACAAGGATTTGCGTCCGGCTGATATCCTTGTTCCCAACTGGGAAAACGGACAAGATGTGTGTATGGATGTCACAGGAGTCTCCCCCTTTACTGGTGATGGTGTACGATCGTTTATCCCAGGCCAAGCTATCTCCAAAGCTATCTCGCGTAAACGTTCCAAATATTTGAATGAGTGTACTTCGCGCGGTTATGGTTTGGGAGTGCTAGCCTTTACTACTTTAGGAGAACTTAGTGAGGATACAATAGCTTTTTTCAAACGTCTGAAGAATTGTTTAATTAGTCACGACGTCGGTAGTGGTCTCGGTAGTTTTATTTTTCACAGATTGGGTGTTGCTATTCAAAAAGGGGTTGGTGCTTGACTTGTTGCTCCTCGGCTACCAACTAAAACCTCTTTTATTTAATAAAGTTCTTTTTCAATATAAAAAAAAAAGATTACTATATTAATCTTTTATAATTTCATGTAGTTATTATAAAAAATCCAGAAAATAATAAAAAATTCTATATCAATTTCGTACATTTATGACTGAAATAAAAAAAAATCAACTCAACATTTTTATGGAATAAAATAATAAGTTTTAAATTTGTAAAATCTTTTGTAAGAAAAAAAAATTATGGAAATGGTAAAGAAAACTACTATATTAATTTTGGAATTTATGATTAAAATAAAAAAAATTAATTCAACATATTTATGGAATAAAATAATAATTTTGAAATTTGTAAAATCTATTGTAAGAAGAAAAAAAAATCTGGAAATGGTAAAGAAAACTACTACTCCCTCTGTCCATTTTTATCTGTCCTAATTTCTACTTTGGTCTGTCCATTTTTATCTGTCCGCTCTGTTTATAGACATACTTTTCCCTTGAACTATCAAATATACCCTTTCTTTTTTATAATTATAAAATCATTTTTAATATAAACTTAATTTAAAATCATAAATATCATCACCATATATAAGGAAAAAATCCATTCAATATTTTTTTTATACTAATTGCCATTTGCCATTCCTTTTTTAAATAAAAATATTTATGGGTAGTTACAAAATTCCTAATATTAGAAGGAGTAATTGATTATGGGTACGGGTTAACATGGCTATGTACATGGCAAAGAATCAAAAAAATTTATGACAAAATCTCAAATTCATGATAGAGTATATCTAAAGAGGAAATAATCTACAATTTCAATTTTTTTCCCCTCTCAAATAAAAATTCCAAAGGCTCCAAAGTTTTAATGCAGGAAACCAAAATCAAATGGAGGAAATAAAAATTTCTTAAATTTTGGAGTATAAGTTTGTTTTTATTTCTTTACAATATTTCCTAAAACAATAATACTATCCAAATCAGAATTTTTAACACTAATAAATTTAATTTTGGTAATAACGTAATATTAAATAGGCTAGTCAAGGGATAGTCATGACATTTTATAGGATTTCCTTAATATTTTGACAAAGTCAAAGCGGACTCTTAAAAATGGACGGAGGGAGTATATTAATTTTGGCATTTATGATTAAAATAAAAAAAATTAATTCAACATATTTGTATTTGTTGAATCTTTTATAAGGAAAAAAAATCTAGAAATGACTATATCAATTTTTAATATTAATGATAAACATCTAAAAAAAATTACTAACAACATCTAAAAATTACTATGTTAATTGATATTTTAAATTAATATCTAGATCTTTGATTGGACGGCCTAAAATTATTACACCGAGTTGACATGATTATTTTCAAATCATATCCGTCAAATTTTTCTAAAACAATTACTATATTAATTTCGAGTATTTATGATAAATATCCAAAAAAAATAAAAAAATTACTATGTTAATTTCGAATATTTATGAAAAAAATCAGGAAATCGGATAAAAGTGTTTATGGCGTAAAAAAATCATATTTATATTTTTTAGACTGTTTTTAAGGTAAAAAAATCTATGAATAATTATTAATATAATCTTGAAAAATCTAATATGTGATTACAAGGTAACAAATCCAATAAATATAGGGTAAAAAAAATAACAATATTAAAAATATTTTTTTCTAAAATTAATCCAGATATTATTTTTCTACATCACTCATTCTATATTTATCAACAAAGAAAAAAATCCGTGAAGATAATAACTCTAATATAACTAACTAAATATATAAATATTCTAAATATATTTTCCTAAAATGATCAAGAAAAAAAAATCACGGAATATTAAATCGCCAATACCTAACCAAAAATAACAATATTATATATATACCATACGTGTCCCAGATTTAAACAGATTTGTAACAATTTTAATGTCCAGCACTGAATACGCTTTAAATAATATATGCTATGAACATTAAATTATGAATAGTAACCTATGAACAGTAAATTATAAATAGTAAACTACAAATATTAATAAATATAAATATAAACTACAAATAAAGGGAGCCACTGAGGCACTTATTAATAAAACAAATAGTGTTCTACACAGGCACAGTTGGAAGTCTAGCAACAAGCTGAGCTCCAACTGCTTTTTGAATAGCTAGCCCTATTCTATGAAAAAGAGAACTACCCACTTTATAATTAGCATCGTGACTTGCAAGGCGATTCTTGATCTCTTGAAAACACAATCAGATCTTCGCTTAATTCACCCAAGGTGGTGAAGGCCAACACACTAAAGCCATACCCATGAGCGGTACAAATGTCCAAGTATTTGTTGCGTTTGCGTGTAATAGCAGCAGTGATAGCATGTCCAGGTACAAAGGTGCGGGTGGCAGCACTAGTGAAAGGAGAGACACCTGTGACGTCAAAACAAACGTCACGTCCGTTTTCCCGATTGTACACAAGGATATCTGCCGGATTCAAGCCGGTGCCATGTGCGGACGAAAAACCCAAAGATACTTCTTTCCTAGCTGCAACTCCGGCTTTATAACAAATATCGGCAAAGACATCTCGGACCATATCATGGCGGAATTTGAGTCCAACTTCTTTAGCACAATGGAGTGCATGGTCACCGTAGATGTCCATGGGTTGGTCACAAACAGTGCACAAGGTATCACTTCAAAGAAAGGAATACCTAGCCTGTACTTGAGTATAGCACGGAATTGTCTCGGCCCAACGGACTGATTTAGCCCAGAGATGGGTATCGCTTTTAAAAAATCTAAGGCATGGTCCATTTTGTTGCTCTGCCATAGATATGCTTCTCGGTCTGACAATGAAAACTACAAATATAAATAATAAAACAAAGATAGAGATTAGAGGTACGCACAAAGTAGTTATTTATTTATTGATAGCACACCAAAGCAAACTTGAAATCACACACAAAGATAGAAAACACTCTTAGAAGGAAGACACTCACAAATTTTTACACTCACACTCAAACTCTTAACAGACTTAAACTTGAAACTTAAAAACTTGCCCCTTTCCCTTCACTTCTAGGAAGTATATATAGGGGGAGAAATACAAAGAGATAAGATTTATTTTATCAAGAATCTTCCCATCAAACTAGAACCACCAATAGGAGAAGGATTCGTAGAAGAAATAAGCCACGTAAGAATTAAGATAAGCCCTCTTTTTGAAAAGCATAAAACGTGTCCATGGAGAGTGACCGACAAGGCCAAAGAGATAAGATCCATAAAATATTCCCTTCTAGAAAAGCCCATACGTGTCCTTGATAAACAGTGGAGTCGACCTTGCTTTTCAAAATAATTAAAGCCTTAATTAGCTTCTTCACTAGATTAATCCAAAACAATCATCGCCATTGGAATTTAAATCTTGGTATTGTCTTACAGTATTGACTTCATCTTCCTCCATAGATTTTGAGGAAGAGGGTTGAGAACTCATTTCTTCACTGTCTAAAATTTGCAAGATTTGTTTTTTGAAATCTTCCTTAGAAGGATTTCCATGTTGTTGTTTTAAGGCCAAAATATGTGTAGAAAATTCCATAGGGGAAACTGAAGAGGAAACTGAAACCAATAATTGAGGTGCCACAAATTGAATAGCAAAATTAGATGATTGCAAATGGGCGGCATTATACCTATCCCACCATTTGATAAATAATTGTCTGTCTAAATATGGGATATATTCCCAATCAGGATCATCATCTCTGGAAATTGAATAATTCCATCGTAAAATCCATGGGATTTCATATAAGATAAAGAAACAAGACATTAATCTTCTTTTATCATAAGAATGGCTATTAGCCTTTATAAATTTTTCTAAGGCTTCTGATATATAGCCAGGTAAAATATCTTTAGTAGGTCCCCATAGACCCAACCATGTCCGGAACCAATTGGGAAGGTTTTGAATTACCTTCAATTTAAAACCAATATACCAAGAATGGAAAATCTTTGATTTTGAACACAGAAGGTATGTGTCCATGCCTTGATATAATCAGTATAATTATATGACCTAGGCTTCAGATGAGGGTGGTTTATGAAGGGTTTAGATTCATGGGGATTCATTCCCCAATCTCTATAGGAAAGAACTTTTAAAATCTCCAATTTGGAGAAGCCAGTGATATTATTATTATCCAAAGCATTATGTTGGATGAGGGTGAACACATTTCGGAAGAATTGCTTCATAGAAATCTCTAGATTTACCATAATGTGGTAGAATATGATTCTGGAGGTACATGGAGGCTACTTCTGCCGGATTTCTTTGAGTATGTTCTGTTTCAATAGCTAGAAGGGGTAATGGCATAGTCATTAAATAGGGAGATCTCTCCTCCTGATAAGAGGAATTTTTACCTTTATTGAGGCTTGCTTTAATTAGAAAATGATCATTCTTTTTACTAAAAGGATTA
This sequence comes from Papaver armeniacum, assembly GCA_023531295.1. Classification (NCBI taxonomy): domain Eukaryota; kingdom Viridiplantae; phylum Streptophyta; class Magnoliopsida; order Ranunculales; family Papaveraceae; genus Papaver; species Papaver armeniacum. The sequence goes on from JAJJWW010001657.1 coordinate 130,429, forward strand.
TCCTTTTTGCTAGAGCTGGAAAATGCAGGGGCTTTTCCTCTAAATGGTTGAAATTCTATTTTTTCCCTGCAAAAATTCACGAGTTAAAAAATCAGGCAAAGAGTTAGTATCTCCTTTAATATATTCAATCTTAAAATCAAAAGCTGGAAGAATAGCTTGCCATCTTGCAAAGATTTGTCGAGATGCTAAATTTTTAACATCCTTTACTAAAACTTCTTTGTTTTTTTGTTGCAGGTCTACCCGAATAAGAAATTCATGATTTAACAAATCACCTTCAAATTTAGTAACACAATGAATTATAGCCAGAATTTCTGTTTTGATTGTTGAATAATTTTGTTGTGCTGATTTCCACACACCCGATGTATGTCGAACTAGTTGTTCTTTTCCATTAACTAGTTGTTTAAGAATTCCTCCATAATCAATATCAGAGGCATCTGTTTCTACTATTTTATAAGGCATGGGATTAGCTATATTTAGGCATGGTAATTCTTTAGCCTTAGCTTTTATTTTTCTAACGGCGCTAGTATGTTCACTGGTCCAATTAACATGATTTTTCCTTAGTCTAGCATATAATGGTTTACTATCTTTTGCTAGATCTTTGTAGAAATCTGTTATATAATTGAGACTTCCAAGGAACCTTTGTAATTGTTTTTATCCACGATTTCATCTCGGGGAATTTATCAACAAAGGTTATAGCCGATCTATAGGTATAATAGTACCTTTATCAATATTATGCCCAAGAAACCTAACTTGGGTTTGAAATATTTTCATTTTCTTTGCAGATACCACCAATCCGGCCTGCTTCACTATTTTGAGGAAAATTAGTATATGTTTAAAATGTTGCTCAATAGATTCAGAGTATATCAAGACATCATCGATGTAAACAATTTTAAAGGTTGAATATGGATTAAATATGTTATTCATGATATGCTGAAATTCTGATGGAGCATTCTTTAGCCCAAACGGCATTACATTCCATTCATAATGTCCGAACGGAACTGTAAATGTTGTTTTGTATTTGTCTTTTTCAGCAATTTGAATTTTCCAATATCCGGATTTTAAATCAAATTTTGAGAAGATGACAGCATTATATAATCTATCCAAAAGGTCTTTTTTATTAGGGATGGGGCACCTAATCCACCTTAGAGCCTTATTCAATGGTTTATAATTTATCTCTAATCTTGGAACTCCTCTTTCCAATTCTGCTTCCTTTTCAACATAAACGGCCGGACAACTCCATGGAGAATAGCTTTTTCTAATTAGTCCTTTATTTAATAACTCCTGGATCTCAGACTTACATATTTCAAGTAACCTATTATTCATTTGGATTGGTCTAGCCTTAGTTGGAATCATTTTTTCTGAAAAATCTGGTTCATACGGTAACTCAACTATATGTTGCTTTCTTTCCCAAAACGTGTTAGGGATATCAGCACTGACTTCTTTTATTAATGTATTGTTAACATCTTCTATTTGTTTTTGGAGTTTTGGACATTTTAATTTTTCTTCGATCCTTTTATACTGAATTTCTTCTTTTAAGAAGAATAAAAATTTCTCTTTTATTTTAATCTTATCCTGAATATGATTAATAAACTTTTGTTTTGGTTCAGAAACAAATTCAAATGTAATTTTATGACCTTGAACAAAAGCGTCAATTCCGGTATTACTGATTTGTAATGGATATAGCATATTTAAAAAGAACGCGTAATTGGGGGATATGAAAACTAATTGGGGGATATGAATTACTTCCCCCAACCAAAGGTGGCTGCTAAGGGGTGTTTTTTGGCTGCAAAAATACTAAAACACCCTTAGATTAATTAAAAACATTATGAAAAGACTGTTATGCCCTTTCCCCTAAAACATAAAATCAAATAACCAAATTCATATATCCCCCAATTAGGATTTGATGATCAAAAAAAAAAATCTTCATCTTCTTCATCATCGTTCATGCATCGAAGAACCAAATCGAAAGCAAAACCGAGAACCAAATTGATTGCTCAACAAACACATGAACAAAGAATCGAGAACATTGCTCAACAACTAGAAGAGGATGCATCGTGAGCTCGGATGATCAACCACTCATGATCATGGCTTCTCCGAGAAGGTAAGTGATTTTTGAACTCATTTATGATTGTTTTAATCGATTTGTAGCCATGGGTTTAGGTTAGAATCGCCAACAATAATTAAAGCTGTCGAGTTACGAGAGTACCCCAAGCATAGGATCTAGGTTTGAATACCATGCCGGTTTAGGTACTGGCATAGCATTTGGGATGAATACCACGCCGGTTTCAATTTCGATAGTGAATTTGCAAGGTCTTTGGCATACAAATTGGGTTGAAGACTATTAAGGTAGTCAACTAAAAACACACAGGAACAATTTTTTTGTACTAGGCATTGTATATAGGTTTCGTGAATGCCGGTACTTAAAAACCGGCATGCATTAGTTCAATTCAAAAATGCCGGTAGTACACTTAAAACATACAGGAACATCACTGAAATGGTGCTCAATACCGGCACATAATTTAGTTTCTAAAAAATGCCGGTACAACGATACCGGCATGCTCGATATTTAAGGTCATATCTCGGTCCATGTTCAGGCATTGGTTTGTTTAGGAATTGGTATCTTTGGTTCCTAAACCGCCATGACTTTTCTAATGTTTGTTTTGTTTGCTTATGTTATAGGTCAAAAGCCAAAGAAGCGAAGAAAAATAAAGGTCATATTCTCACTAAGAGAAGGAGGAAGGACGGTCTTGATACTTCTCAGTCCCTGCCTCCACGGGGGAAAGACGCGGGTCGCAAGAAACGTTTGGGGTTCTGAGAATTGCTTGTGCGCTATAAATTGTAGTGAGTGAAGAACACTCCTCCCTTCCCATTCCAACCTTTTAATGGTTGCTTGTGCGCTATAAATTGTAGTGAGTGAAGAAACGTTGGTCTTATCCTTTTCCTTGAAGGTTACGAGAATCACTCTTGGTTTGATACATGCTTTGGTCATCATCTTTACATCCTCGAATTGATCGGGTTTTAGCTTCGCAACTAGGCGGTGACCTTCAAAATCTTTCGGATCGGGGTGGTTGTGACTGGCCAAACCACACCTTACACTCCCATTCTTTTTCTTCTTCTTTTGAACCTCTTAGATAGAATACAAGCTTAAAGGTAATAAGAAAAATGGTAAAACAAGAAAAATGGTAAAACAAGAAAAAACATGATAAATGATGTTGCGTTAGTAATAAGATAAATGGTAATAAAAGTCTAAACAAAAGCATAAGATAAAAGTCTAAACAAAAGCATAAAAGAACCATATGATTTTCTGCACCATTGGACTACTGAAGTATGAATTCTTCTGCGCTTCTAGTTATATCTCTTCGCA
>JAJJWW010001658.1:0-68529 GCA_023531295.1 Papaver armeniacum
GGGTGGACTTTAACTAGATCAGGGGAATATCTTGATTAACTCAACTTTCCCCCTCATATTGCATCCAAAATTAACAAGATATACCTTTTTAAGGATAAAAGTTCAACTCTTAGGAAAGATCAACTCAGGTGGACTTTAACTAGATCAGGGGAATATACTGCTAAATCCTTGAATTGATGCGTGTCGTAAGTGCAACAAATTAATCAAGATATTTCCCACTAATTAACTAGTAATATAGCGGTAGTAAGGATCGTTCTCACAGAGAGCTGTGTAATTGATAGGTTATTTGATCAGCAAAAATAAAGTAAAAGGGAGGGATTGGTTTGATGAAAGTAAAATAAAAAGATAATAAGAAAGAAAAGATGATTAAGGAATCATTCGCCATCACTTTGAACATAAAATACTCGTTTATTCCTTGTTAGTTTTCTATTATCACCAACCGTAGAATACCAATAAGCTCTGCTATCCCCAGGTTTCATTTGCCATTGGATGCAGAGGCTCGACTACAGATTCCATCCATCTGAGCCACCATGAATAAGCTCTCGGGTGTAACCCATCGAATGCATTACGTTTTGTGAATTAGTTTGATACTAGCATCGACGCATAAGCTCAGTCCTTACTAGTGTCATCTCTATGCTGGTGCTTAACAGAATCCCTCCGTCAGCTTTTGCGATGTACTACTTGTGTATGGAATTGAGTAACTATTACGTATCACCAATCCCAATACTAGTAGAAGAATTATTATTAGGTTAATTCAAATGGCCGATTGATAACCCAGTAATAATCTTAGATGATAAAAATAAAAGAGACAATCGACAAGAAAATCAATTTAAAATAAACTCGTAGAAATAATTAAAACCTCATTATTCAGGACTTTGAAATCATCCGTAATCAATAAAATTAGCTACACATGGATTTACTAAAACCCATAAAAATATATCAAAAAAGAATTAGAAGAAGAAAACTTGGTTCCCCCTAAAGGGGTAAACCTAGATATGAAATAAAACCTTTCCTCTGTTCTTTTTTTTTGTATTTTCTCTCCCAAAAGTCATCGAAGCTCAGCTGCACAAGCCTTTATAGGCCTCCAACTAAACCTACTCCGCGTGAGAATCTAGCAAGATAAAGATTGATAGTCGGTCAATAAGAGTTTCCGATTTTGAAAATCGGATGTTTTTGATTTTGTGTAACATGGAGCACCGTAATTGTGTAAACATGGCTTATGATTAGTGCAACCTTCAGGTGGGGACTCTATAAGACCCATGTGTCTTATTAATACCAGCCACGCATCCAACTTGTTGTATGCGGCAATACATCGAATCCTCCTTCCTCCCATGGCGTAAGACAAACTTCTCCAGAGATAAACTCTCTTTCATGTTCCATGTTCAACGCCAAGTTAATCATATCCCAAAAATTCTCGGACAAGTTTTGGAGTCATATTATGTCAAACTCTGCTACAAAGCCAACTCATTCTCCGATATCTTTTCTACTAGTTTCTTGGTCAAGAGACTCGCCCACTTCATCTGTTTGCCATAGCGACCATGTGACTTGAGCTCCCTCTAATTCATTGCCCCATAAGCACCATGGATTCATCGACTCTTTAGCTTGAGAATATCCATTGCCTCGGCACAACTCCTATCTGTTCGCACTTTGAAAGCATCATCCATCGAGTTTACTTGATCGGTGCCATCAACAAACAATGCAACTCATATAAGCCTTCACTACCACCACATAAAGTACAACTCCATTTCGATCATCACATGATCATCACATTCCCCTGCCATCATCACCAGCATCACGGCTCCATTCCTCTCGAGATCCATCAATACCGTAGCTCTTAGCCAGTCACCATCGTTCACGAGCTGAGCGCCAATCTCCCTGTCTTGCTACTCGACTTCCATGGCTACAGCTCCTCTCCATCAATTGCCGATAATGGCAGCAACACCACTGATATATAAAGCTCTATTTCAAACGCGACCCGTCTCTTATAGCACCATCAACAACCTAGTGGCAGTTACTATCCTCGTGATCTTTATCCATCAATTACCTGTCGTGATAATCGTGATCGACCAATGGCAGCAACCATTTTCTCCCTTGTTTTGTCGTGCTCAAACAATCTCCAAAACCATATCGACCTCACGGTTTCCCTGGATTCTAAGATACTTGTAACACTAACAACATCCATGAGTTCGTTTTGGCTTCGATAATGACCGGAAAATAAATGGTCGTGAGAACCCGACCAAGTTCCTTTCGTTTAGTTTAAATGTAGAAGGCAGTGTACGAGTCGATAGGCGAAGCGCCTTTTAATAGCATTTGAATTATGGCTTCCCCGCAAAAGAATCATTGCCTTTTAGCGAGTTCCTTAGAAACAAGGCCACCCCTTATCGAATGACTTCCCCTTAACGTATAGTGGGGTTCCAATAACACTTGTCCTGGAAAAAATGACCATTTTGCCCTTTTAGTCTTCCAAGTTCTTTTTTGCTCATAAATTCTTCATACGAACTCAGAATGACTTCGTTCTTTCGCCGTTGACTTTTTCTTCTCGCCATCTACAAAATGATGACTAGAAATCATCCATTTGAACGAGTTCCACTGGGTCTTTGGCCCTTCTTCACTTGTGACTTCAGTTTTGTAGTTATTTCCACTTCTTTTGGATGATTCATCTAATAAAACACAAATAAAAGAAAACAAGTGTAATATACAATAATTTGCAAGAAGATCAACAAATACTAACATGGAATTAACACCAAATATATGTGAAATATGCACTTATCAAATTCCCCCACACTTGCCTTTTGCTAGTCCTCGAGCAAACTATCTAAACTACAACAACTCCATTTCGCTGAGGATACGGTTACACTTAGCATGTGCAACAAGCCTTTAAACCCCTAGGTGTCCCTAGTGGACGAGTTATAGTCTCGTGAGGCTTTACCAGAGGTATACCCACAAAACTTGCTCCAACTTCAAAGCGTTCCCGGCTTCCCAAGCATCCAAAGAGCTATGAGGACATACTGGTTTCTGCGTGCTAGTAATAAGAAGTTATAAATACCAAAGAACATATTCTCATTCGTAAATGTTGAGTGAGAAATAACCACACCATAATGAGAGAACGCGTGTTTGAGAGCGATCAATAAGCATTTCGCCTCGACACGCCTCACTTAAAAGGATTTTATGATAATTGCACTCAATAAGACGGCTTTTTATGGGTCTCACATGTGTGTGCAGGTAGGAATGAAGAGAGAAATCCTACACACGTTGAATGGTGGGAAGGAAACCTTCCGAATTATTTCTGGAGACCCCACAAGATCGTGGGAAATAAAAGACATTTTCTAATGATCTCTAAGAAAGGAAATCAACCACTATAGCAAGGATGGGAGTACTTACCATCTTCACATCCGATTGCAATGATGATAACACCACTCTGTGACATCAATAGAAACGTCTTGATCGGCTCGTCTTCTCGGTCTTCGGTCTTCAACGGTTGATGATAAACTCTTGAACTTTGTAAAACTTTGACAATTTGTAACTCTTTTCCTCAATTTCCTTGTTGCTTGAAACTTCTTTATATATTTTTCTTCCCCATGGCCTTTTTGAACAAATAACAACCTAAATGCAAATCTTTTTGTATTTTCTCTCTCTTTTTTTATTCTTTTTCCTTTTTCTATTTTTTTTTTTTTTTTTGAAATTAGATTGCAACTACAAAAATAATAACGGAATTAAAATAACATGGCCATGAAAGAAGTACTTTACCACTTTTGATCTTCACAACTTGTATTGTCTTTGTATCATAAACTTCAATAACTCAAACTTTTAATTTTCTTCGCTCTTGTAAATAAGTATTCATACTTTGATATAGAATTTCGCTCCTTGTATGTAAGTCTTCAACTTGTATTAAAAATCTTCTCATTATATGTTGCTTACTTGGATACGAAATTTGCTCTTCTTTGTACTGTTGCTAATAAACCTCAAACGTCTTCAACTTTTCTTGTAGATTTTGATGTCGCTCCACTTGTTGATGATGATGGTGTTTTTATGGACTGTTGTCAAGCGAGAGAGAGAATGGTGCTAACTGCAAATCAAACTACAAGAAGGTGGTTTTCATCTATAGACGTCACCCTCATGATTGACAAAATTAGCACTCAAGAGATAAAAGAGTAGTGCTTCTATTGGTGGGAGGTTGGGTAGCTCACCATTCTACCCTAATTAACGACGGTGACACACACTCAAAAGAAAGCTTTTTAGTCAGCTACTAAGAAAATTTGGTATGGTGCCTCTGTTGATTTGAAAATAGGTAGTCTCCACTAATGATTGATCAGCAACTCTAATAATGCATTTCCCTATGCACCTAATTTGCATCACCGGCATGATTAAATCCATTATTTAACACTCTAACAAGCAAGAAATCCGAACGTAGTTCCCTAACACTTCCAAATTCAGTTATGTCGGTCATAAATCTCTATGTAAACATACCTAGAAGTATGCTAGTGACTCTAAAATCTCTACAAGTTGAAGGTTTTATGCAAAAATTTAAAAAAAACGACTCAAAAAGGCTAAAAACTCTATATGCAAAATATCCAAACACTCCCCCACACTTAAACTTTACATTGTACTCAATGTAATTGACTAAATCCTAAGTAAAGTCAAGGTGGGAAATCCTAATATGATATGCAAAATAAGAAAACTAAAAACAAAAAGGATAGAAAATACAAAACCTATGGGTTGCCTCCCATGCAGCGCTTGGTTTAATGTCGTCAGCCCGACATTCTTGTTATCGTCCATATACCAACAATCTGAAAATCTGGTAGTCTTCCTAGAAAACGATCCGCAATTCTAATAATAGCTTCACAAAAACATTAGCACAAGATATAAATATTGAAGCTATCAGTTTATTGAAGTTTCCCCCCACACTTAGTCCTTTTTACACTCGAAAGTGGATAGAGAACATAAAATTCGGGAACTTCAAAAGGTTCCTCAGCTTGGTGAACCTGCACAATTCTAGAATCAAACACATCAAGTGGTGGATACTTAGAAGCAAAATAATCCGTTAAAACTTTGGAAGCACACAACTCCAATCCTAAGTGATGTCGATCAAAAGATTATGAAATATGCAAAGGATTAGACAAACCTTCCACAATCTCTTGTATTACAGGATCCTCATCATTCTTAAAGAATTGCAATGAATTATTTACCTTGTTTGTATTGTGGTCCTCTATCAAACTATTTAGCCATTCTTTGTCAGCTTCTGCTTCAATCAAAATCTCAGCATCATTATAATCCTTGGCTAGCTCAATTGGGTCGTCCACAACTTCAACCAATTTGGTTTCATTCTCAATCTCTATCTCTTCAACAACCTCTTCATCGGAATCATCTCCTAGAAAGTCTAATTCATTGGTGCAAATCCTATAATCCTCGTTTGAGTACGTTACACCATTGATAACAACGGTTATGTCATATCCATTCTCCTCCTTTTAAATAGGCGAGTGATCGTTATTATGATCTGGAGTTGGAATAACTTTACCATTGTTATACGGACTTTCTAAAGGTTGCTCATCTTCATAATCATTACCGATCAAGTATTCATCACTATCCACGGAGATGTCAGAATAGTTTTGGTTTTGAGACCAAAGTTCTTCTTTAATTTGATCAAGGTCTCTTCTTAAGTTTTGGACACTTTCTTGAAGTTTTTGGAGTGATGTATCAACACTCTGTGATATTGGTCCAATCCTTGTTGATGTTGCGTCATCACTTGGATCAGTTGGTCAAGACGTTCTTCAAAACCTGCACTTTCACTCACCACAAGATTCCCAGACCAAGTCTCCTCCTTTTGAATAGGTGAAAGATCATAAAAACGATCAGGAGTTTGGTTATATATATTATAGTAAGATCCGGTTGATGTATTGTTCTCCATGCTTGGTTTTTCATTCGGGGGGTTCCGGCGTGGATAAGGCGGCCTTTAAATCGAAGAATCAACCAATCAAGCTTCTGCTCATCATTAGAAGATAAACGATTAGAAGAATAACTATCCCCCCATCCTTGTGATTATTTACTTACATGCCCGTCATAAGGTTGTTGACATGTCTGAGAATACCCATAAGGTTATGTGGGATATTGATCATAGCCAAAAGATTGGTTCTGATTATACCCATAGGATGGTTGGTAGTTGTCATACGAATGAAATTGAAAACCAAATTGATTACCATTATTATATGTTGATTGGTCTTGTGCTCCGTACATGTTATTTCCATAAGGAAACATGATGACTCACAAGAGAAAAAGACAAAATAAAACAAAAATCTAAAAAAAATAAAAACAAGCTAAACAAATAACAAATCAATTAGCAACCGCTCCCCGGCAGCGGCGCCAAAATTTGATGTGTGTCGTAAGTGCAACAAATTAATCAAGATATTTCCCACTAATTAACTAGTAATATAGCGGTAGTAAGGATCGTTCCCACAGAGAGCTGTGTAATTGATAGGTTATTTGATCAGCAAAAATAAAGTAAAAAGGAGGGATTGGTTTGATGAAAGTAAAATAAAAAGATAATAAGAAAGCAAAGATGATTAAGGAATCATTTGCCGTCACTGAATATAAAATACTCGTTTATTCCTTGTTAATTTTCTATTATCACCAACCGTAGAATACCAATAAGCTCTGCTATCCCCTAAATTCCTGTTGTCACTGGATACGGAAGCGCTCGACTACCAGATTCTATCCATATGAGCCACCATGAATAAGCTCTCAGGGTGTAACCCATCGAATGCATTACGTTTTGTGAATTAGGTTGATCCTAGCATCGGACGCATAAGCTCGGTGCAGCACTGAGTGTCATCTCTATACACAATTGCTTGAGAATCCCTCGGTCAGCTTTTGCGATGTACTACTTGTGTATGGAATTGAGTGACTATTACACGTATCACCAATCCTAATACTAGTAGAAGAATTATTATTAGGTTAATTCAAATGGCTAGTTGAATAACCCCGTAATAATCTTAGATGATAAAAATAATAGAGACAATCGACAAGAAAATCAATTTAAAATAAACTCGTAGAAATAATTAAAACCTCATTATTCAGGACTTTGAAATCATCCGTAATCAATAAAATTAGGTACACATGGATTTACTAAAACCCATAAAAAATATATCAAAAAAGAATTAGAAGAAGAAAACTTTTATGAAATAAAACCTTTCCTCTCTGTTCTTTTCTGTATTTTTCTCTCCCAAAAAGTTGTCTGAAGCTCGGCTGCACAAGCCTTTATATAGGCCTCCAACTAAACCTACTCCGCGTGAGAATCTAGCAGATAAAGATTGATAGTAGGTCAATAAGAGTTTTCTGATTTTGAAAATCAAATGCTTTTGATTTTGTGTAACACGGAGCACCGTAATTGTGTAAACATGGCTTCGATTGGTGCAACCTTGATGGGGACTCTATAAGACCCATGTGTCTTCTATTAATACCAGCCACGCATCCAACTTGTTAGTACGGCAATACATCGAATCCTCACTATCCACCGCGTAAGACAAACTTCTCCGAGAGATAAACTCTCTTTCTGTTCCATGTTCGACGCCAAGTTAATCATATCCCAAAAAAATTCTCGGCCAAGTTTTGGAGTCATATTATGTCAAACTCTGCTACAAAGCCAACTCATTCTCCGATATCTTCTCTACTAGTTTATTGGTCAAGAGACTCGCCCACTTCATCTGTTTGCCATGAAAGCCATGACAGACTCGAACTCCCTCTAATTCATTGCCCCATAAGCACCATGGATTCATCGGCTCTTTAGCTTGAGAATATCCAGCTGCCTCAGCACAACTCCTATCTGTTCGCACTTTGCAGCATCATCCATCGAGTTTACTTGATCAGTGCCATCAACAGCAATGCAACTCATATAAGCCTTCACTACCACCACATACTCGAGTTCAACTCCATTTCCGATCATCACATGATCATCACATTCTCTGCCATCATCACCGAGCATCACAGCTCCATTTCTCTCGAGCTCCATCAATACCGTAAGCTCTCAGCCAGTCACCATCATTCACGAGCTGAACTGCCAGTCTCCCTGTCTTGCTACTCGACTTCCATGGCTACAGCTCCTCTCCATCACTAGACGATAATGGCAACAACACCACTGATATATAAAGCTCTATTTCAAACGCGACCCGTCTCTTATAGCACCATCAGCAACCTAGTGGCAGTTACTATCCTCGTGATCTTTATCCATCAATTACCTGTCGTGGTAATCATGATCGACCAATGGCAGTAACCATTTTCTCCCTTGTTTTGTCGTGCTCAAACAATCTCCAAAACCATATCGACCTCACGGTTTCCCTGGATTCTAAGATACTTGTAACACTAACAACATCCATGAGTTGCAGCAGCTCGAGAATAACCGAAAATAAATGGTCGTGAGAACCCGACCAAGTTTCGTTCTGTTTAGTTTAAATGTAGAATACGGTGGCCCTGAGTCAATAGGCCGGGCGCCTTTAATATCATTTGAATTATGGCTTCCCCAGTAATTGAATCGACTGCCTTTTAGCAGTTCCTTAGAATCAGGCCACCCCTTATCAGAATGACTTCCCCTTAACGTATAGTGGGGTTCCAATAGCACTTGTCCTGGAAAAAATGACCATTTTGCCCTTTTAGTCTTCCAAGTTCTTTTTTGCTCATAAATTCTTCATACGAACTCAGAATGACTTCGTTCTTTCGCCGTTGACTTTGTCTTCTCGCCATCTACAAAATGATGACTAGAAATCCTCCATTTGAACGAGTTCCACTGGGTATTTGGCCCTTCTTCACTCGTGACTTCAGTTTTGTAGCTATTTCCACTTCTTTTGGATGATTCATCTAATAAAACACAAATAAAAGAAAACAAGCGTAATATACAATAATTTGCAAGAAGATCAACAAATACTAGCATGGAATTAACACCAAATATATGTGAAATATGCACTTATCATGTAAGATAAGTTAAATGAAAATGGTATTGAATTGTTAGTTTGTCTTTGCCTGATTCTTTTTGGAAAGCTTTGTGGAAGTTATATGTTTCTCAGAGAATTATGTTGTTTTTATGAAAATGCTTACATAATGCTTTACCTACAAACTCTAAGTTATTTGGAATAGTAAAGGATGTTGACCCTCCCGGCACAATGTGTGGAGTAGAAATTGAAACCACTGAACATCTTTTATTCCACTGTCACTTTGCTAAGGAAGTATGGAATTCAGCTCCTAATCCTATTTCTCTAAATATAGATAGTTCTAGCAAGATTCTAGACTTAAGTAAGGACTGGTTTAAAAACCCAAGTAAGGAAATATCTTTCTAATTACTTCTTACCAAGATGTGGTTTATTTGGAAAGAAAGATGCAGTAGAGTTTCCATGGATAAATCAAAACACCTACTAATTTGGCCTTAGAAATTCAGGAGCATATCTCCTTATGGTCTAAGAAAATAAGTAGACCTCACAAGCCCAAGAAAGTTCCTAAAAAGAGTACAAAACTGACCTGACAAGAACCACCGAAAGATACTCTAAAGATTAATATTGATGCGGCATGGATATCAGAAACTTTACCTTCTATTTACGCCTTAATCATTAAGGAATAATGCAGGAATTTCTGAAGGAGGAAGAACATGACAGACAATCAGCTCAGACCCTCAAGAAGCATAAGCTATAGGAGTGATGCATGTAGCAATCTGGGAAAGGGAGAAGGGTATTACTAACTTCATCATCGAAGGAGACTGTGAAAGCCTTTTCAACTGCTTTCATGGGAAGAATTCAGATATCTCTTGGCGTGCAAAAGCATGTCTGGATGAGGCAGATAGAATTGCAAATTATTGTGACAATTTTTTGGGTTTCCATTTTATTCCTAAACTAGGAAATATGGCTGCGGATATATTACATGAATATGTAAGAAACTTAAACTCTCTTTTGTTTTGGGATACTAGTCCTCCACCATGTATTAAACATCAACTATCAGTAAATAAATCTAATATCAGATCACATGGATCTATATTAGATGGCTCTACTTCTTTTGTATTATAGACACAACTTGTCTGCTAGTCTTTCAATAAAAAACTGTATTTACAAAAAAAAAAAAAAAAAAAAAAAACAATACCAAAGGCATCATAAAGGCATCCCAGAGGACATTTGCTAAACGCATTCCTGCTTTGGATAAGGGGCACCTCAATTTATAAGGGGCACCTCAGTTAGACACCTGCTATTTACACTCCACAAACGGATATGGGGCGACCTTCTTCTTCCACATTTGAACAACATAAGTTGGCGAAAAATGTTGCAGCACAGGGGAAGATTCGGGTTCGAGTTTTGATCGTGTTATAGAGAGACTCAACGGCTGAAACTCTCTATCACGACTTGATTGGGCCTAACAGGCTTGGTTTGGGTCTTTGGCTCGACTAAAATTGGCTAGATAACCCGAAGTGAAGCAAAACGAGAGGTGGATTATTACTCGGACTTCACTCATACTGTCACGAGTTGGTTGAAGATTTCCTGTGATAATTAGCTTCTGGTGTGTGTTTATACCGTGTTTTACTCTAACTGAACGAGATTGGAGCGTGCTGGGAGAAAATCAACGCGTCAGGAGTTAAACTGGGAATAAAATATTCCGAGAATATTTTCTTCACCGCTTAGATTAATTGAAGAATATATGAAGTTATGACGCATGATTACGGTCGTGTACGGGCGAGTATATAATGTGTTGGAGTTGATTAGAATCGGTGATGGAGTGATTGGAGAGTAAACAGAGATCAACAACGTGAGAAATCACGAGTTGCGGGAGAAGTTTCGCTAAGCTTGGTGAATCAAGAACACGAAGAACATAATATGCCTGTGGACAGTCGTTCATGCAACAGTGTGAACGACAAATATTTGAGGGTCGCATCGCTACATTGTCAACGACAGTTAAGTTTTATCGTTCTGTAACAGTGTCCATTGTAACAAATATAAGTGTTACGAAACTATGTTTTCATATATTTTCATCCTTGTAAGCACCTTTTGAGCAATGAAATCATACTTTGAGCGTGTTTCCAATATGATGAGCTAAACCCCAACACTGGGATGACGGAGGAAGACGAATTTCATACATTAGTAAAATTATTTAATTCTTTTTAAGACTTTTGCATTAATTTTAATTGAAATATGATTTGAATTAATTGGTTATCATTTAATTTTATGAGGTATGCTTAGCTTAAATGTTTTGATACTCATGCTTAGGATTTACAACTAATCTTTTGAGAATCTACCTTGGCAAAATCAGAGTCCATTTTAATTTTATTTATTGAGCTTTAATTGTTGAGAATAAATAAATTGAACCATGTTATGAATTCGACGAAATCCTAGTCCCAGTAACTCTCTTCGTCCCGTGACAATATTTTGTATATATGTTTCTTTTATTTTATTAATTCTTAAAATCAATCTCATCAAGTCCGAGTGAACGACAACCTATTTACTACTATATAAAATTCGATCACAAGTGGAACTGTATACGATAACTATTTCTTGTTGTTGAATAAAAGACTGCTTTCTGCGACTGTTTCTGAGGGTAGATGTTCTTTGCTCTTCTTCTTCAATGGCAGCAACAGAGAGGTTTGGTAAGTTATGATTCTCTGCTCCCTAACCTCCCCTAACTCTCCGTCCTCCCTCCCCAAGACTCCCCAAAGCCCTTATATATATCACATGCACGAAATATCTCGATTAAATGCTCAAGATTTCTCACAGTAAATATGGTTTCTCGGGAATATTTTCTTCCATTTCTTTACCAAACCCAGCGATCTTCTTTCCTTCTATTCCTATTTCACGTTGTTTTCCCACACTCCAGCACGTTTTCAACTCATTGAGGATCAAGTAATCACATGACAAACCTCAGTTATACTCGGGAAGGCATGAGATACTCTGTTTCGTGAAATCTTCGTGTACAACCCAAGTTTTCCGATTCTAACACACGAAGCAATCCTGTTTACGTGTAACAGGCCTAATCCAATAGATTGTAGCGATTTAATCTCCTCCAGGATTGTCCAAAATCTCCACAGAATCTTGACAATAACTCCAGCCCCTGATTTTCTTCAATATCACGTTCCAGCCAATTTTAACCAAATACAATACATACACCAACCCTGTTAGGCCAAAAGGAAGATACCCAATGATTTTCATCGATTTAGTCTCACTATTACTCCTCCAAATCACGAACCCTAATTATGCCAGTTGAGATTTGATTTTCCCGCCAAATTTCAGGTTCAAACGAGGAAGAAAGTGGATGCCCCCTATACGATTCTGGTGTCCCTTTAGCAGCTGTCCTGGGGTATCTTTGGTAAATTTTTTGGGTGCCTTTAGTACTTATTCAAGCCGATTTCTCCAAAAATATTTCTTTTCCAAAAATACCTACACAAACATAAAACACCATAATAAGTACAAAATTAAGCACTAAATAACAATATATAAAATTGAGACAAAGTAGACACATAAATGCGTCTATCAAATACCCCCAAACTTATTATTTGCTAGTCCTCGAGCAAATCTAATCTACAAAATAAAATCCTAACTCACCGTCGCAGGCATCGCGGTTGCACTTAGCGTATGCAACAAGCCTTTAAACCCCTAGGTGGCCCTAGTGGCCGATTTATAGTCTCGGGAGGGTTTACAAGAGGTGTACCCACAAAACCTTTACTCCAGACCCTAGCTATCTGTGCAGAATTAAGGAGCGACACTAAAGAATCTCCTTGGTTGGCATACTCTCATTGATCACAAGAGAAAGTACCACGATGCGAATTATATTCATATATATAAGTGACAGAGTTCTACTCAGATAGTCGCACTAAGGACATCAATAATAGGAATCACACAAATGAATAGATTAAGAAGATGGATTATAGAGATAGATAGTTCAAAATGATGTTATCTAAGGTCAACGGTGTTTCCCATATCTGTCTAAAGGCCTCCGCCAAGATGAACTTATGTATCCTAATGGGTTGAGATACATTGCGGACTAATATCAACACTGCTTGGCATATACAAGGGAACCAGTATCGATAATCTTAATTCTAGATCAACTCAAATTGGCATATACAAGGGAACCAATGGTCGATTTTATTGAACAATAATAAACTTTTCATTTTTATTATTATTATTATTATTTATTTATTTTTAAAAAAACAATACTTTATTCATAAAAGGAAAGATCAATGTTATAAGAAATGGTAGGTAGCCTAGCGACAAGTCAAGGCACCCACACCTTTTTGAATAATAATACCTATTCTATGAAAAAGTGAATTACCAATTTTATAGTTGGCGTCATTTCTAACAAAAAAATTCCTCAAACGCTTTAGAAAAGTGATAGTGTCTTCACTTAGTTCACCTAAGGAAGTAAAGGCTAAAACCTGGAAGCCGAAACCATGCCTTGCGCACAATTCTTGATATTTATGCAACTTGCGTGATACAAGCAGTGAAATGGCATGGTGGAGTGAAAGAGCGAGTTCTAACACTTGTAAATGGAGAGACCCTTGTGACGTCGAAGCAAACATCTTTACCATCTATCCAATTATAAACTAAAACGTCCGCTTGGTTTCGCAGATTTGGAACTGTTGGTAAGGAATCCCAAAGAAGCTTCTTTCTTCGGCAACTCCACCTTTATAGCATATGTCGCAAAACCATCCCTAACCATATCATGCCTAAATTTGATACCCACTTCACTTGCACAATGTATTGCGTGATCACCATATAGGTCCATTGGCTGTTTGCAGACAGAACATAAGCTCCGAAGCTTCAAAGAAAGGTATGCCGCTAAATTGTCTCGGGCGCTAAATTGTCTCGCCAGTTTGATTTAAACCGGCGATAGGAATGGCTTTTAAGAAGTCCATAGCATTCTTCTCTGTTGTGTTGCCATTAGATAACTTCTCTTTCATTCAAGAGAAAGCTTGAGGGTAAGGTTTCCTTGACGAAATCAAAGTATTTTGCTGCCAAGGTCTTCATAAACTGGGGGGAAGCGTCTCTGATATCGAAGTTTGAAAATGTAGTACCACAAGCCTGTTTAAATGTCTGCAAAGCATATTCATAACAAGTGCTCAGTTTTGAAGGATAAGCAAGCTTTAAAATATTGTAATGTAAGGACAGAGTTTGTGCGTAAGAGGCAAGATAACAATACTTTCCAGTATCTTCCATAGTGTAAACACCAAAATTGCCGGAATTGATAGGTAAGGTGGCCAAGCGTTGTTTGCACAAAGCCGCGCCATCTCCCACAACCAACTGCGCGTAAGTAACGGATTAAGTGTTGATCATAAAGAGAGGACGCAGATTGTATGGCCATAGGGTTTGTAGTACGCAGCGTGAAGTAGAGCTTGGAAACGCCAATGCAATTGCGTAATAATAATAACTCACACTGTGAGTCATTCAGCTCCTGTACTTTGCTCATCAGGTGAACTGTCTTCACAACCCTACTAACCACCATGTTACTACAATATAGTTGATCCTGGCTGACCGGCCCTCCCAGCAATTTCACTCCAAGCACAGGCCTGCTAATTGTTGAAGGGAAAACACCTACCATGTTACTTCTGGGATCAGGCGAAGGCCAAAATATCTCAGTTTTGTTAATGTTCACAACCAAGCCTCTATCAGATCCCTCTCTTTGGATAATTTTCAAAGACTTTTCTACTTCCAGAGTATCGCCTCCGATAGTGTCGTCGTCGAGGTACCAGGCGTGAAAATCCAATGCACAACTAGCTGCAATTTTGATGGCAAGTGTGTGTAACGTTAGTGCAAAAAGCAGGGGACCGAGAGGGTCTCCCTGTTGTACCCCTTTCGCAGAAGAAAGTGTATGCTCATTGTAGTAAAGTCTGGCAGGGTGTGAGTAACAAAACTCAACCCATTTATAGATGTTAGGACAATGTAAATAGACTTCTTTAAGCATAGCTGACCTGTCGACAAGATTGAAAGCATTTGTGAAGTCAATAACAACATAGTCTCAGTTGCACAATGTCCTTTTAACTCCAGTAGTCTGTTGGCAGCGTGCAGAATGCCTTCGCCACCACAAGGAGTTCCTACACCAAACTGAAAGTCCCCAAGATATGAAGCTAACTACTTACAGGCTGATGTTGCGGCAATTTTAGAACACAGTCGTCTCCAAATAGTTCCAACTGCAATTAGACGCACACCTCCTCCTGGCTTGAGTAATGGTGTTAATGGAGCACTGGCAATGAATTCACCAAGAGATGGAGGGAACTTACCACTTAACCACAAGTTAACTACACCAACGATTGAATGCAGTAGCTCATCTGAGATTGCAGCCGCGGCACCAATGAATGCATCTAGAAGATGTTGTGCCCTAAGGCCATCCCTCCCACATGAGGTGCCTTTGGGGAAGCTCTTAATAGCTGAGAGTACAGCAACTGCATCAACAACCAAAGTAGGAATAAAATTATCATGTGGAGGGATTAATGGAGGTGGTGCAGGGGGGGTGTTTTAGCCTCAAGTCCTGTAAGGTTTCAGGGGTGGAAGGTGCTAAGACATCAGAAGAAAGCACACGGATAGCAGTAGTATCGCATGTTCCAAAGATAATCTTTTTCTTACAAGCTGCAATATTGGCACTAACCTTTTTCGTCTTCTTGGATGTTTTGCGGATGGCTGCAGATGGCTTGGACTGACCCATCAAGTTGTGAACCAAGGTTGCACATCCATTTGGCTCTCTCCATACATTCAAGGACTGATTGATTGCAGCAATTTGCAGTTTCTTACGTGTGCCAGACCTCTCCTCACTAGAACAAATGGGCACATACAGGTTTAGCGTGTGATGGTTATTTTCAATGATGTTGTAGTAATAGGGGTTGTCGTTCACTCGGACTTGACGAGATTGATTTACGAATTAATAAAAGAAAATAAAAGAAAAATATATACAAATATTGTCACGGGATGAAGAGTTCTTTGGGACGCAGGATTTCACTACTTTTCATATTCTTGTGGTTCGAGTCATTAACTCGAGACAATATAGCTCAAACAAAAGAAGTTGTGACTCTAATTCCTTGCCAAAAATAGATTTCATAAAATATTATCTCATGAAGTCGTAAGCATGACGCATCAAAGTAATTTAAACTAAGCATGCGACATCGGACAAAATAACAAGATAATTAATAGAAATCATAAAACAATTAAATCTATGCAAAAAGTCATATAAAGAATTAATTCATTTACCACAATCATGAAAAGTTGCTTCCTCCGTTGTCCCAGTGATGGGTTCTAGCTCCGCATATTGGAAACACGCTCAAAAGTTGATTTCATTGCTCAAAATGGTGTTTACAATGGTGAAGAAGAGAGAAATATAATAAAAACCGGGTTTGCAACGCATGAGAAGCGTTACAAACCACTGTTACAGTGTACGATAAATGGTAAATGTCACTGTTACTGTTGCTTTAAGACTGCCTCCGAACTACGACCCTCAGACGTGTCGTTGTCACTGTAGCGTTTACGACGGTTCCCCGTGCGTCTTATGTTCTTCGTGTTCTTGAGGTGTAGCAGCAGCAGCAGGAAGGTTTTCTCTGCAACACGATTCTCGCCTCTGTTCTCACCCCTAACTCTCCACCCCCCTTCCTTTCGACACCAGATACCCTTTTATACTCCACAGGCCTAAGAATCTCTCGTAATTAATCCCCAAATCCTCCCGGCAATACTCGGTTTTATTTCCATGCGGAGTTACGGGAATATCTTCCCTAATTTATCTTCTCGACGCGATTATTCCCTCTTAAATCTCTCCAGCTCACTTCTGCACGTTGCTTGATCGAGTTAGACACACCTCAAACACCGGAAACCTCACAGAAAACACGGGAAGTGTTAATAGACCCGTGTAAAGCTCAACCCATGTTTTATCCAAAACCCGATTATTCAACCCAGATTTCTTGAATCCAACGAACATACCTTCTCTGTATAGGCCTAAGAAGTTAATACAAATTAAAAACAACGATTGAATCTCTTCATAAATGGCCCAAAACTCGAACCCTAATTTGGTAGTAAACTGTGCACTTTTTCCTTAAAAACCCAGATTCAAATGGAGAAGATGACCTCCCCTAATCCCTGTACGGGCGTCCCTTTAGCACTTGCCTTATGGGGTGTAAATAGCAGCTCGTGTGCCCCTTAGTAATTGGGTGCCCCTTATCCAAAGTAGGGGTCCCTTTAGTAGTTGTCCTCAGGGGTCTTAGAGCAACTTTTCATGAGCCGATTTTTCCAAAAATGTTTATTTCCCAAAAATACCTACAAACACATAAAACACCAAAATTAGTACAAAATCGAGTGCCAACAATATATAGTATTGAGATCAAATTAGACACAAAAATGTGTCTATCAGCGTACAAGTGGGTAACAACAACAGTTGAAGCCATGCCTGTAAATCTCCAGGTTTTGCAATCACCTTATCCAAGGCTGATTTTAGGACTCGAGAAAACTGTAGTCTACAGGGAGGGGGTATTGTAGTTGCAGGAAATCCCACACTACACCCCTCATTAGAATTTGCTTAACTAACACATTGGAAGATGATTAATTATATACTTTCATTGATAATCTTCTCGAAATGTTTACAAGGATAGATATATCAGATCTAAAGAAATTACAATCACTCTAGATTTTCTCTCTCCTTATGACTTGCTTAACAATTCAAAAAGAACTCTCTCCACAACAGACTAATTCAACCCTTTATATAGGGTAATACATAGTGGATGACAGCTAAGCTGTCCTTTATTTTCGGGAATAACTCGCGAAGTGTCGCGAGTTTTATAAACGTTTTTTCCTTGCGACACTCCTAAATCTTGCCAAGTCTTCACACTTTTCTCACGTTATGGCTTTCGTCATCTATTCCGTCATTTATATTTCTTACCTGCGACGCCTTCGCAATGTAGTCGTTTATTATTCTCGCAAAGTATTGATGTCGTGATATTCTGTCCCTACATCTTGCCTCTTCTCATGTCTTTCTGCGAAGAAAGAGAATGTCATGAGAACCAATATATTTTTTTAAAATGCCGCATGCTGCTCATCTTTATCTCGCGATTATTCATTTCTTACTCATTTTATTTATGTACGGAATTTATTAAGGTGTTTCTTCTTCCACTCTTTTCTTGACACGTCTCTTTCAACCGCTTATTCTTGACCATTCACGTCCCATCTCGCATTAAATGCATTTCTTTTCTTGAGGATTCTCTTCTCTATATATAGTTTTCTCGTTTTTCTCTTTTTCTCTTTTATTTTCTTTCTGCAACTTTCCTTCAGCTTCTTTCCTCTGTAATTTGCGTTTCTGCTACTGTAAATCCTTTTTTTCCTTCTCTTGATTTTTGCTTCCCCCTTCATTCCCATACTACTCTAACAATGGCTTCGCTTGGTCGTACATACGCATCCCTTTTCAATGATGTTCAAAAGAAGTTACAAGAAAAGGGTTTCACTTTATCAACCATTCCTGATCAAGAATCTTCATCTATACTTTCTGCAAAATTGTTTTCTGATCATCAATGTGATGATCATAAAATCATAGTCTCGCTAGGTCAACTCCTCGCAGACTTCCCATTCCTCTATATAATCCCGAGATACCATTATTCTATGAAATCCTTGCTCATGAAAAGTTCTCATGAGCCGTTTATCAGGTTGAGTGGTGATTGCATCCGTTTAATGCTTGAATTCGCAAACCGTGGCGCTGGTAAAGGATCTTTATATCCCTGCTTCTTGTTAGAGATCCTAGATTTGTAAATTTGGAGATAATTCTTGAGAAGTATCTTGTAGAAAGTTTCTTTGCGAATTATGCGAGTAATAAACATGAGAAATGATAAATCTCATGGGCGCTCGATCAAGAAAAAGATAATGTTGATGCTGATAAATTGCTCATGCAAGATATTGATTGGCATTCGGGCAATAATAGTACTCCTCGTCATTCCAAGGATGAGAAATGGTGGGTTGTTCCTTTATTTTTGAGTGGACCTTACATCGCAGGTTCACATGTTCTTCCTGCACACCTCGCGAATTACCATCCTTGGGAGTTTAAGTGGTCTGAGAAGGCAAAAGAGGTATATTTCCTTTTTTCAATTTCGCTTTGCGTCATTTTCTTCCTTTTTTACTTATTAAACCTTTCAAAAAAAATTAGATTGCCAGAATGAGAAAGAAGTATAAGGAAGATCCAAAGGCGAGTACCCTGGCAATACTCCGATCACTCACGGATGAAGTAAGAAACATTTTCTTTTGTTATTTTAAACAATATTGTTGCCTCTGTTTCTTATCTTCATACGTGTGCGAAGGTTGATTTTGAAGAAGCTGAAGCTGCTAAGGTTAAAGGCAAGGGTAAAATCATTTCTCGCAAGAATAAATCTTCTCGGTCCATCTTCTAAAAACGGAAACTCCAATCTCCTTCTCATTCTAATTCCCCAAACCAGCGAGAACACTGACGAAGATGAAAATGAGATTGGTACTTCTTCTGCGAAGGAAAATCATTCAGTCACCTCTGTTATGGCGCAGTTATCTGGTATCTTCTCCGATTCTATGCAAGGATTAGGCGATGATCATTTAACTGCAACCTGCAAAGCTCTCGCGAATATTTGCGATGCCCCGCTATTAGAGGATAATGAATCTTTTCGCGGAGTTTCCCGAACATTGACTTCCAGCCACTTGAATGCTCTCAATGCTTTGGTATATTCATATTCCTTTTCTTCTCTCAGAACTTCTATTATAAGCTTTATCTTAACAATTTCTTTATTTTCCTTTACTGATCTGGGAGAGCTTCCTTTGTTGTTGCCTCAGATCTCGAGAAAAGACGCGACAACCTTGAAAAGAAAAATCTCCAACTTAAAGAGAAGATCCGAGAACTAGAAATTGAGGTTGCGATGTCTCGCAAGAAAGATGAAAGAATTCAACAATTGAAAATCGAATCTGCTTCTTTAAGACTAAGATGTCTACTCTTCAAAGTGCAAACCAAAGAACTTTATGGTATAAAACTTTTACTCTTCAAATCGTCTTTACTTTGTCGGCTACTATTCTTTGCCTGATTTATTATTTTCGCAGACATATATAATCTCTCTGAAGAAGCCATTCTTCTCCATTCATTTCCCGAGCCTATGGATAATGATGTTCTTCTCACCCATCTCAACGAGTCTTTAAGTAACTCATCAAACAAAATTGATTCTCTTTCATTAAATGAACTTCGAACCAAATGTCGCCTCTTAGAAATTGAACATAGAGCTAGTTTAGGTTTAGCCAACCGATTTAAACAAATGTATCTTGATTCCCATAGAAAAATCGAGCTTCAAAGGAAGAAAATTAGTGGCCTTATAGATGAGAAAGACCGTACTGCTAATAAGGGTGCACAGGCATTAGCAACATTTCAAAAATCTCTTCTCGAAGTACAAATTGAACGAGATGAATCCCTTCGTCAGAATGCCATACTTATGGAGCGAGAAGAGCAAGTTCGTTCGCTTCTTGTTATAAATAATGATGATGAGTTCGCTTGGGCTGCAAAGGTTCTAGATAATGCCAGGAATAATTTAGGTGTTGATGTTAGTCTTCATACCGAGCATACTGCCTTGGTTAAAGATATGATATCTGACAGAGAAGGTTGTTTATTATACTTTACTGCTCTTTACCTCTGTAGTACTGTTATAGTGTTGTTAATTCATTATCATATGTTTTGCAGAATCTGAGAAGAGATTTCAAACAAGGATTGAAGAACTTGAGTACGAAAAAGGGAACTCATTGAAGGCCTTTCTCTTCGCAATAACAAGTATTCTAAGTTGAAGAAACAGTGCAAGCTACGGTGGAGAATTTCAACAATAATCTCGTTGTTCGTTTTCGCAATCAAACTATTGAAATGGTTTGCAATGATCACCGCATTCCTCTTAGTTCATATCCTTGTCTTCGCGATGTTATTCCTGAGGATACGCCTTTCTCGGATGTCTCTGATAGTGAAGCTAGCGAAGAAGAAGATTCAGGCGAAAAAGAATGATGGAATGAAGAATCGACCAAGAAGAAGAATCCTCAAAGAATTAACTTCTTTTTCTTCTTTCACTTCTTGTAATATATATACTCTTTCAATCTTCTTGGATTGTAAAATATGAATTCAATCTTCGTTTTCTTTACTTGCGCATATTCGTCAAGCAATTCTTCTTTATAATTCATCTAACTATCATTATGAATGCATAAATCCATCATGTGGAAATGAATAACAAGATTTTATCCTTTTCATTCCCATACTTGCCTCATTATTCATTTTCAAATGAGTGATTTGACCAATTATATACGAGTAATGAAATCTACGACTTCATCCTTTATTATTTGTAACTCTATGATGGAACATAATCGTTTTCGCAAGCTTACTCGCTTCCTCAATTTTATGCATGTCTATATCTTTAGTTATGTTGAAGTTCATTATTGCGACAAGATCGCAGGATGTCTTCACAAATGAAGAAATCCATTGCTCTTGCCTTATCATCTTTGTGTGGTCTTATTTTTTCCTTCCTAATTAAAGGTCTTATTTCGCCACCCCTCGTTGCGAAAAAATCGTAGGACATCTTTACATTTTCATGTAATGACCCATTGACCTTGTCTTATCATTTGTTAAGTATTTTTGCCTCTGCAGGATATTTTTCTGCGACAATATGACAGGCCTAAATACTCTTGCGAGTGTAAAATCCCATGACATTGCCGTCTTTGCGGCGAAATCGCATAGGACGTTTTTGCATTTTCATGCAAAAAACCCATTGATCTCGCCTTATCCTTGCGTCGCAGATATTGCCTCTACAGATCATTGCACAAATGTGACAAGCCTAAATTTCCTTGCGAAAATAAAGTCTCATGACATTTGCGTCTTTTGACACTTATCCCTCCCTAATGGAGGGTGCCGCCCTTATCTTCTCCCCGGTTGCCCCTTCAAGGAGGCGTACATCGGCCATACAAGACTAGCTCCTCCCATCCGGTCTTAACAACAACCAGCTTGTTTTCGCAGCCTCTTATCCCTTATACCTATATGGCTTATGGTTACGAGACTGCACCCTAAGTGGAGTTTTCTTCGGGCCGAAAAGATATACCAAGACTTGCCAAGAATGGCCGAGACACTTCAAATGCCCTGGCACTCTTGGCTCAACCGTGTACCCACGCCTTGAGCATACATCGACTCCCTAAGAAGAGATCCTCGGGCGTCCAACCAGGGTATAACCCCGTATATATATAGTTGGAAATCCAAGGTATCTCTCCAGGATAGGCTTTCATGGGCCCCAAATCTTCATGACTCGAGTTCCGGGAGCGGTGTAACCTTTTCACCGAGCCATGTCAAGAGATCCCCCCTTATATGACGCACTTTAGGTCTTACATTTGCCTCTTGCGAAATGTCATTCGCGAACTAGGGTGTACGCCATAAAGGTTCGTCCCATTCACTCACTCTTTCATTTTTGTTAATTCATTCAATCATTCATTTTGTTTGCGAAACTATCGCACAATCTTACATTGTTTAATCATTTTTGTTTTTCAATTCTTCAATCAAATTGTCATACATTCTTAATGGCGAGATCCTCGCATATTTCTTCTTCAATTATTGTTTCTTCCTCTTACTCCGAACAATCTTTTGTTGTTGCTTTTTGATGATTATTCACTTCTTACACTTTTTGCTCTTGCTATTCTCTGCCTCTATATCATTCAAATCTCTTAATGATTCCTTTCCATCATAATTTCCAACTGTTTTCATGCACTTGGTTTGCAATGTATCTTCTCCTCTTACATCAATGGCATCCACCATTAATCTTTCTCTTCTTTTCTCATCTTTTGCATGTTGTTTCCAATCCTTTCTTTTCTCAGCTCTCTCTTCGCAGCTCTCCACATCGATCTCATAGCATTTTTGTCCCTCTGTCCAATCTCCTTTTATAATTCCAACACCACTAGGATGAGGAAATTTTATACACTGATGATATGTTGACGCTACTCCCAAAATGTCATGCAACCATGGCCTTCCAATCAATGCATTATAAGGGGATTCCACATCGACCACATAGAATGAGAATATCGTAGATAATCCTTGCAGAGGTATTCTCATATGAACTTCTCCTTTAGGCTTGTTTGTTGTGCCATTGAAACCATATATCTTGTATGTTGAAGGTATCAATTCGCATCCTTTCCTCCCATAGTCTTGTAAGTATGGTAAAAGAGGATGTTTATCGAACTTCCAAAGGTGTCAATCGCATTCTATTGATCGCCCAACAATTTCTAGCTTCATCGTCTTCGCCATCTACCTGGTTTTGGATTAATATCTAATTTTACAACAATGGGTTGTCATGCGTCTCTTTGCCTTCAGGAATCTCTTTTGCGTTGAAAGAAATAATCTGCATTTGCCATTCTTTTAACTGCGACATCTTCGCAATATTCATCACTTCTTTATTATCAACATCCCTCACAAAAACCCTACTGAGTATATTATCATGAAAATCTTCAATTGTGCGATATGAGTGAACAATGGAGTTACAAAATAAATTTTTAGCTTTCGCCCCAACTTCTATTACGAACGTTTCTTTCCCCTTTGATGGTGGTGGCGGCAATTGTTGAACTTTCTCTTCACTTTTTAGAAAGTGATTCAACTTCCCCTAATCAATCATTCTAAGGATAATTCTTTTGATGTTTCTGCAGTCATTTGTCAGATGTCCATGAAAACGATGGTAAGAGCAGAATTCGTGACTTCTATCACCTGGTGGCGGTTCATTCCCCATGTTCCATGGTGCAGGTATATTCTCCATCAAAAGTATAGCTTCCCATATCTTCTCCACACTAGTATTCAGTGGTGGCATCTTGATTTCTTCCCATACTACTCTATGACGTCGCTGACCTCCATGATAATTCTGTTTTTGACTTCCATAAGTTTCTTGCGAGTGATCAAGCCTCTAAATTTTGTTATTGCCGCCACGGTTGTAGTAATTTCTTTCTCTTTCAAACTCTTCTTGATCTCGGCTTCCCATGGCAACTAACTTTGGCTGTCCATCATCTACCACTCTCTCTTGTTGCCCTTGCGAGGTACTCGCCACTGTGTGTATTAACTCGGGTAGCAAACTCGCATTCTGCACATTTGGTATTATCGGGTGCGACTCCACCTCATTTTGCCTTTCTTCCAAAGCAATATATTCTTCTTGCAATTTCGTGACTCCGTCATCATGATTGTATTCTTGACTCTAAAAATTTGAATATATTGATTGGTTGCGAACATAGCGTTTATAAATGATAAAATGAGATATCTTTCATCTACTCTTCCAGCCATCTCGCTACACATCGTCTTCCATCTCACAGTTAGGTGTCTTAAACTTTCGCCAACCCTTTGTTTTAGCCCAAATACATCTTCAATTCCTGGTCGCGAGGAGTTGTTACTTATGTAGGCCCCTAAGAATATAGCTTGTAGATGGTTGAATGACGTGATGGTGTTTCTTGGTAAACCTTCAAACCACTTGATTGCTTCCCTGTTAAACTTGATGCGAAATATTTGCACAATATAGCGTCATGACTTTCCCATTGTAACATACATCTTACATACGCTTTGATGTGTTGTATTGCGCAAGTTGTTCCATCAAAATGCTGGTTAACGCAGGTAAATTGCATTTTGGGGTATCCCACCTAATGCACCTCTAAAGTAAAGGGGTTTTTGCGGCTTCCTCGATTGCCTCATCCAATTGTCTTCTTCCTCCACCTCCTCTATTATTCAACATTCCTCTCATCTCCGCCAATTCTCTTAAAATTTGTTCATTTACCTCGGTGTTCGGATTCATTGGTCTTTAGCTCTGTTTCTCTCCTTCTGCGTTCACGCATATCTTGGTTTTCTTGTTCAACATTCTCTTTTCTTCTTTCTCTGCGACTTTCTCCTTCATCTTGTTCGCGAATGTGCACACCATTGTGTCTATCATTTTCTATTCTTGGTTGTCTACCAATTCTCCTTTGTACTCTTTCATATTCTTCGTTAATATTTCCATTGTTGCGATTTTGCTCGCGCCTTCTTTCTCGATTGTCATGATTGTTCTGCCGAACTGCTTCCTCAATTCTGTTCTTCCATTTTTGCTCTCAATCTTTCCTCTCGCGAGATAAACGTGCTTGTTCAATATAATGTTTTTCAATGTCATCTTCAATTTCCTTTTGTTTCCTTCGTGTTTCTCTCCCAAGCAATATTCTTCTTCCTTCTCCCTGATTTTCTTCATTAATTGGATCATTCTGCCCTTGACGCTGCCTATTTTCTTGATTTCCGTCATTTGACCATTCTGTAGATCTCAGGACGTGGAATATAACGATCTTCTACTACTTCTCTTCCTTCACGACCTCCTTCGCCAAAACTT
The DNA here is from genome assembly GCA_023531295.1 of Papaver armeniacum. Lineage (NCBI taxonomy): Eukaryota > Viridiplantae > Streptophyta > Magnoliopsida > Ranunculales > Papaveraceae > Papaver > Papaver armeniacum. The sequence continues at coordinate 25,307 of JAJJWW010001658.1, forward strand.
AGTTCCCTTTCCAAATTTTCTTCATTAACGTTTTCTGCAGGTAATGTTTCTGCGAAGATTCTTGATCTGTTATTACTTCTCGATCTTCTATTTTGCAGCCTCCTATTTTCCATCCTTAATTCGTGGTTTTCCTCGTTAAATTTGCGCGTTCTCCCTGCTTCTAGACGCCTTTCTTCATGTATTGTTTGTCTCAACGTTTCTAATGCTACAATTTCTTCATTTCTATGAAATTTGTTTCTCCCATTTCTTCTCGATTTCTCTCCTCTTGTCCATTATTCATCGGGTTGTTGCACTTCTTCTCTTTCTTCCATAGAATCTCGATCTCCATGTATGCACGCTCACTCTATCATAATCTATTACTCTATTCAGTGCTGGTTGAATTGGTGGTTGAATTTGACCTTCTTCTCTATCTCTTGCATTTATCCTTGATGGTTCACCTACTTCATTTCTCCTTTCCCCAGCTAATCTCCCACTTCTCCTTACAATCGTTGGTTGTTCTGATGCATTCCTTCTTCTAGCCATTTCTCAATTTTAGTAAATTGTTGAGAATTATTCAAATTTCTTTCTTGTTTTGATTCTTCCAATTCACAAGGTTGATCTTCTACTACTCGGTCTGTTTCTAGCGCATATGTAGTTGCAGGAAATCCCACACTACACCCCTCATTAGAATTTGCTTAACTAACACATTGGAAGATGATTAATTATATACTTTCATTGATAATCTTCTCGAAATGTTTACAAGGATAGATATATCAGATCTAAAGAAATTACAATCACTCTAGATTTTTCTCTCTCCTTATGACTTGCTTAACAATTCAAAAGAACTCTCTCCACAACAGACTAATTCAACCCTTTATATAGGGTAATACGATGGATGGATGACAAATTTGTCCTTTATTTTCGGGAATAACTCGCAAGTGTCGCGAGTGTTATAAACGATTTTTCCTTGCGACACTCTTCTAAATCTTGCCAAGTCTTCACACTTTTCTCACGTTATGGCTTTCGTCATCTATTGCGTCATTTATATTTCTTACCTGCGACGCCTTCGCAATGTAGTCGTTTATTATTCTCGCAAAGTATTGATGTCGTGATATTCTGTCCCTACAGGTATACTTACAATGGTGGTAATTCTTCTCTGAAAAACAGTATGAAGCATGTCTAAAGACAAGCCAACTACTGCATAATTCAAACCAGAACTGTCACAAGAACTACCAAATTCCACTGCATTATCAGACACACCACCAGCCTGTGGCTTCAATACACCGTGAATAAGGAACTCAGCACCATGTCCGTTAAAATGACCTGCAATAACATCTGCCTTATGTAATTTTGAAGTACACGCCTTTTTCCATGCATGGATGTGAAGACATTTAAAGCACAGGCACATCTGCATGTCGAGTAAGACCTTTTCCCAAGCAGCAAAGCAATCAGGATTAGTCTGACGTTCTCTGCAGGTTTCTTTATCCTTCTCTGTGGGGAAATGCCTATATGATATATGACGATAGACGGCACTCTTAGCATAACCCCTTCCACAAACTCCACCTCCACATCCATCATATCCCTTAAATGGGCAAGGAACCTTATCACCCTGTGAGGTTGATGTTGATGGGAGTTGAGATGGGGGTGAGGGAGGAGATGATGATAAGGATGCGAACTGAGACGATGAAGATGAGCCCGAAAGTGAATCTAGTTGGAAGCCTAACAAGCTAAACTCCAACGACGTTATTATTATTATTATTATTTAATGGAAAGTCACCTCTAAGGGCCTTTATTAAAAAATAAACATAGAATTATTCATACAGAGTTTGTTGGTAGTCGAGCCACCAACTGGGCGCCAATACCCTTTTGAATTGCAATGCCTATTCTATGAAATAGAAAGTTGCCGGTGTCGTAGTTGGTGTCATTGTTAGCAAGACAGTTCTTCAGTCTCTTTCGGAAAGTGGTAGTGTCTTAACCTAGTTCGCCTAGAGTGGTGAAAGCTAAAATACCAAACAGATTACATGATAGTTCCCATGGATCCTGCATTCCACGCTTGTTTAGGCGACAGAGACAGGGAAAACACACACATATTGCTATCCAAGTGTTATTATTATTTTTTTAATTCCGTTTGGTCTGACTGGTCTGGTCTCTTTATTATTTTAGTAACTCAATCACTCTATCACATCCCGGCAGTGGTGACAATTCGATGTTTTGTGCCCCACCAAATCACTTGGAGAAACATATAATTTTTTAAATAAAATAAAAACAGAACGTAGTGTGATGATTCCATTTTAACACATGACCTCTGTCTTTATATGAATAGACTCTGTTATTGGGTTCCTCAACTCTTAGAATCAAGATGTTTCCATCCACTTAGATTGGTTAGTGTCATCCTGAATTGGTACAAGTTTTTAGGCTTTGGAGTTTATTTTTTAATTTTAAAAAAATAAAATAATTAAAAACTAACCAAAAGTTTTTCCCTCACCTCCAAACTTAAATCTAATATTGTCCTCAATGTTTCAAATTAAAGTACAGTACCAAAAATATAAGTAACAAGAGGAATAGTAATGAAGTCACAAAGATAGTACCTGGATGAAGCGTAGCAATCCTTTCATGGGGAGCAAGAAAGAAAACAAAAACAAAACAAATGTACAACAAGAGGAGGGTCCTCCAGAGGGACCTTAAAATCACCATGTATGGGTTGCCTCCTATTAAGTTCTAAGTTTAGTATCTTCAGCCAGACGTCGGTAGAATTAGTCACCACATAAAATCATATAGCAATAGTCGGAATTTATGTGGGTCATCAAAATCGAATAAAGCTACCAAAAATAAAAGGAATGCCAAGAAAATAAACAAATAAAGCACACCCTTATCTAGTTTCCTTTTTAAGACAACTACATCTAGTCGTGGTTGGGCTCGGGTTCTATGAAAAGGGCGAATAAAATATTTTCATGGGCCAGGTTTCCTCATTGGTAGGATCCGGAGGACCAGGTTGCAGAGTCTGGAAAAACTCAATTAAGAACTTAGAAGCACATAATAATAACCTAAATAATTGGGGATCCTCTAAGTCAATTAGATTTGACTCACACAGTTGACCATAATGGTGGTCATTCTTAAGTAAATGTGTCGACGATTCTAATTTCCTAAAATAACTAGGTTAGTTCTAAAAACTATATAATGACACATTTCAGATTGAGATACTCCCACATTTGGTAAATAAAAGTTTGGTGGGACAACAAAATCAATTATGGTATCGTGGACCGGATTAACCACATCAACCAGAGGATGGATTTCTATCAAATGAGTTTCTTTTTGGACATATCTAGGTTCAAGAAAACGTGCATGAAGATAGTCTTTTAAGATGGTAAAGGCACATATGTCAAGTCCCAAGTTAGGGGCCTTTACAAGAGACAAGGGTAAACCACGGGGAAACTGATATTTACCCCCAAACCTAGAGTTGTCAATATCCTTGGACAAACTAGTCACAATTTCCTTAATTTCTAAATTATCATATTTTGGAAAATGGTCTTTTATTTCTTTTAGGTTGTAATCATGTGGTTCAACAGTGCTATAATCCTCAGCAGAGACTATTGTTTCTGAATCGTTGGACTCTAAAACACTAGTCTCAGGATGAACTCTTTCCTCTAAACCATCGACTTCATAATCACAATGATATACTACACCGTCAAAAACAATGGTATCCCTAGTCAAATCCCCATCCTTCCGAATCTCGGTGAATAATCATTAATATTATTGGGATTTGAACTAAACAACAATATCATCATAAGGGTCAATTGGTGTAACAATTTCCTCATTATTATGACTACATATTTCAAACTCTTCATCGACACTATCCTCATCATCATCATAATAACATGAAGATACTTGAACCCAATAAAATTGACAATTAAGTTCATTGAGAGCAATATTTAAAGATGCAATTCTTTTTTTACTTTTTAAGTCATACTTCCGTTTAGTTTCAAGTAATTGATTGAGCCTATCATTCAAAGAATTGATGGAGGTTGCATTAATTTGTGCAGTTTCAATGAAACGTCTGAGCACATCTTCTAGATTTTCCAAAGATGGAGAACTAACATTTTTTTCGTTATAATATTGCTCATTCATCCGTTCGTATGACTGGTGGACGTGCGAATAGTAATTTGGATCACCGTGGTAAGAACCATAACCTTGAAAAGGTAGGTAGTGGTCCCAAGTACTATCCACACTACTGTCATAGTACAGATATTGTCCATTTAGATACTCAGTTCGATAATCATTATATTGGTCTTTATAATACCAACTCGACATTTTTTTGGTGCACATGCAAATGCAGGGTCGACTAAAATATGTAGGCTCAGGTTACCTTAAGCAGAATATACCTGCAGTCAATGATTGGTCAACGGTACTGGGCTAAGGTTTGTGGTGTTTCGGATGATAACGCCCAGAGGGTTCACCTTACTAAACCACGTGTTTTCCTAGAAATCGGTGCCGGACGATGCAATTGGTGTGTGCACGTGTATTTTTTTTATATAAAAGTAATTAAATAAAAAAAAAATTACAAAAATAAAAAGAATCCTAAATAATTATGTTCAAAGAAAAAATCAAAAAAAATCAAAAAATCAAAACATTCTCTAAAATAAATATGTACAAAAATAAAATAAAATAAAAATACTTACTTGTTTTGGGTGCAAATTTTATTTCTAATTTAAATCCCAAATATCATGCACACCAAAAATAAAATATACCCAAAGAGTAATATATAATAAAAAATAAATATAATAAACTAGCAAAATATTTACTGAAAGAAAATCTAAAACCTAACCAAAAGGCAAGTCCGCGTCGGCGGTGCCAAAAACTGATGCGGTTTTTACAAGTGGTAAGCAGAAGGTTCGATTCTCGGACTATTATCTTAGATTTGGTTTTAAGATTAACTAAAGAAAAACCAATAAATTCTGATTTATGTTACTAAGGAGAGATGATTCTAGGATTTTGGATTCCACTACTTTTAACGGTTGTAACTTCAATAATTATTTTCTCTAATCTACTCTCAAAACTACAAGGCCATTTTGAGCCCAATCTCATGCCTTGGAAAATTTATCGTTAATAAAATATCAATTCGACTCAAGTCGATAATCTAAGGCCTAATTTTCCTTCGCTTATAAAAGATCGACCGCCGAAGACGATCCAAAACAGTTATTATGAAGCATTTAAACAAGAGAAAACTTTTAGACAATTAAAAGTTTATTAGGAGAGTAATAATTAAAACAAAAATAAATACTAAAAATTACATGCTAGAAGTAGTTTCCTCCTCAACCCTAGAAATTTAATTAGTTGCACATGAGAAGAAAATTAGAAGAAATCTCATTAATCATTGTATTAAAAATAATAGAAAATTGCTTACAACGATTTTCAGTACTAAAGACCTCCAGTGACTAAATCAAGACACAGTTAAAAAGTTTATTGCAAGTGGAAACTGTACGATAACTATTTCTTGTTGTTGAATAAAAGACTGCCACTCGCGATCGTTTACGAGGGTAGATGTTCTTCGTTCTTCTTCTTCAATGGCAGCAACAGAGAGGTTTGGTAAGTTTCGATTCTCTGCTCCTTAACCTACCCTAACTCTCCGTCCTCCCTCCCAAGACTCCCAAAAGCCCTTATATATATCACATGCACGAAATCTCTCGATTAAATGCTCAAGATTTCTCACAGTAAATATGGTTATCTCGGGAATATTTATTCCCTTTCTTTATCAAACCCATCGATCTTCTTTCCTTTTATTCCTATTTCACGTTGTTTTCCCACACTCCAGCACGTTTTCAACTCATTGAGGATCAAGCAATCACATGCCAAACCTCGGTTATACTCGGGAAGGCATGAGATACTCTGCTTCATGAAATCTTCGTGTACAACCCAAGTTTTCCGATTCCAACACATGAAGCAATCATGTTTACGTGTAACAGGCCTAATCCAATTGATTTTAGCGATCTAATCTCCTCCAGGATTGTCCGAAATCTCCACAGAATCTCGACAATAACTCTAGCCCCTGATTTGCTTCAATATCACGTTCCAGCCAATTTTAACCAAATCCAATACATACACCAACCCTGTTAGGCCAAAAGAAAGATACCCAATGATTTTCAGCGATTTAGTCTCACTATTACTCCTCCAAATCACGAACCCTGATTCTGCCAGTTGAGATTTGATTTTCCTGCCAATTTTCAGGTTCAAACGAGGAAGAAAGTGGATGCCTCATATGCGATTCTGGTGTCCCTTTAGCAGCTGTCTTGTGATGTATTTAGTAAATTTTGGGGTGCCTTTAGTACTTTTCAAGCCGATTTCTCAAAAAAATGTTTCTATTCCAAAAATACCTACACAAACATAAAACACCATAATAAGTAAAAAAATTAAGCACTAACAATATATACAATTGAGACAAAGTAGACATATAAATGCGTCTATCACCATGCCTACAGTTTTCTGGAATTGTATGAATTTTTGGACCTAGCTCCTCCAATTATTCATCCACCACTTGCACAAGAGTGATGTTCAATCAAAAGATTTTAAAGTGAACATTCCAATCTTGATGAGAAAAAGTTTGATCCTTGACAAAGAATAGATGAATCATACTCCTTTAAGTTGAGATGACACTTTGCAACATTCCATGGACTTTCTTTAAGCACATCTTTCATCATTTCATTGGTACTGAACTTGAAAAGAAAGATATCCTTAGTTTTGTATTGTTTTCATAGTTGTAGAATTTCGTTTCTTACAGTTTCAGTTTCAACTGGATCTTTTGAGAAAAGTTTACCAACATGAGTGTTCTTCCATTCTTCAGTAGCTACAGATAAAGCTCTTGATGTACCCACAACACGCCTCATTTGTTTAGCACCAAAATCTCGGATCTTAGTTCTTTGCATTTGAGAAGTAATACCAGAAATTTGGTTATTTGAGGATGAAGCCATTTCTGTGAAAACTATAACTTGGAATTTTCTTCTACAATATGATTTGAAAAAAGTTTCTGATTTCTTTCTCTTATAAATATGCAGAACCCTTAAAAAATAACCATAATTTGTTATATTGAGATAACTGTGTTGAGTAATATTATGAAGAAAATCCTATTAAAATATGAAGAATAATTCTCTACATTGAATAAAATGAGAGTCAACTGGTAGGTAATCTCAAAGGAGCTGTATTCCCTACAATCACGCAAACTAATTGGGGGAATTTTCAAAATTTGAATTTTAAACTTTTGGATCTGGAAACTTTGTAACTGACGAAAAGTAACTCGGAATATGAACTCACTGTTGATGAAATCACTAACTTCATTGTGATCATGAACATAATCTAAACTACAATACTGGAACATACTTTTTCCATCCATCTTGAGGTTGACGGCTTGCAATACTGCTGTCGAAACTTACCATAAATTAGATCTTGACAGCAACAATATAGTTGACAGAAGAAGAGTTGAAATTGCAATAGTCCAAAACCGGATGCCTTCCATGATATACTGAATGAAGACTCTGCAAGAAAAATTAGAAACCCATTAGAGATAGGTAACAGTAGTAAAACTTTTAAAAAAAATGAAGCAATTCTATGAAAAAATCGTTGAAATTGGGATGAAAGAAAATAACAATTAAGTTAAGGGAAATTGAAAAAAATGAAAATAAATTGAATTAAAACTTATAATCCTAGTAATCATGAAAGAAACTGAAGAGGAAGAAACATCAAAGATTCATGAGATTTGGAGAGATTTATTTGTTTGGTTAGCTTAATCACTTCTTTTATACGGGTTACAGTTAATAAAAGTATGGGCTGCATTTAAGAGAAGCCACAAAAGATGGTTTTGAAATTTTTAGACGAGTAATTTGTCTATCGAAAAATCAAACCACAAATGGGTAAAGTTGGATACACGGATTTATTTCGGTTTCGATGGTCCCATATTTTTCATGGTTATGAACAAAACATTTATAAAAACATATGTTTCAGTAAAGGGAATATATATCCGAAAAAATTCATGCTTTTGCCATGTTAAACCATACTACTGTATAAAATAGAAAAAATAATTGGAACTCCCTCAAATTAGATTCGTGTAGTTTTGTGCAGTAGAGTACAATAAATCTAACCCTAACCGAAAATATTGATGATCATCATTAATAAGGTTATTCTTAATAAACCCGTCCTCATAAACATTCTTATTTTTATCTATAAGAGAGATCGAGAAATGTATATTATTCAATCAAACATGTGAGTATATGTGACGACTTTAGAATATGATATCTTGACATCATCGTTAGTTTCCGCGGTCGATTGAGTAAGTAATATTTTTTCTTACAGTTTTTTTTTTTTGATATTTTTTCCCTTTGTTCTAGTATCTAATAGGGTTAAGGCTATGCTCTCTTTATTTCTTTCTTTCCTTTTTTTTTTTTTTTTTTTTTTTTTTCTTTATAGATAAGGAAAAAGTAAATTATGGAAATTTCATTTAAGGTATAAGGAAAAGGTAACTTGTGAAAAATTTCATTTAAGGTATATTTGATCGTAAATATTTTCTTTCAGGATTGAATGGTGGAAATCTAATGCAATATCCGTACAATCACAACTTATTGGGATTGCTGGATTTTTGCGACCAAATAAAAATGAAGATTAGGCTAACAATACAGTGACTGAAAAGGAACCAAAAGATACAAAGAAGGAAACTTTATATAGAGAAAAAAACTTTCTTTTTCTCTTTTCAAATTATATATCGGAAAACAATGATCATCTTATCAACGAGAATAATCTAATTTTGAAGAATGCTGCAACCATTTATACACTTAACATTTTTGATAGGTTTTGTGCATAATTAGTGCATTCAATCTGCTTTAGGTCTGAAAAGATAGAAGGTGACAAGATTTTTAAGTTTTATTTAGTCAGAGCTAATGAAGGACCCGCAAAATTTACTGCGAAGTTGAAGCTAGATCCTTTAGAAGCATATTGTAGTTGTTAAGTATTTTGAGTTTATGTAATTACCTTGCAAACACATTTTGCGAGTTTTTAATAGACTTGAAATTTATGTGATTCCGCTTGTTTCATTGTCAAACGTTGGTTGAAAGGTGCAAATTTGTTCATAATGATGGATGAAACTACCACATGGGATAAATATGGGTGTGCGCACTTAGCCCAGATATTTATGTTGACTATCAACAAAAATGTGTCCATATGCTTAAAAATGTGATGATCTTTATACATTGGTACTTGAAGGCGTCGAAATAATTGCTACACAACTGTCACAAGAATCGGGTAAAAGAGTACATAGTATTATCGACGTCGTTAATCAAGTCGAAACTTCAAATATTGCACAACAAACTGACCCGGTTCAAGTTCAGGATCCACTTGTATCACAAACCAAAGGTATGACAAATGGTAATGTTAGTAGCACTAGCCGAATAATGGAAGAAAATGGAGAAATTTAGGAAATTTTGATATTTGTTTCGACTTTCGAGAACTATAGTTTTAATCGATGCAAACAGAAATTTTGGCCAAATAAAAGCCAAACACCCAATTTTTGGTTTTATACATAGTCGTGTTCGTTTTTATGTTGAGTATGTCAACATTATTATTCACAAAGTAGATTTTGGATGACATGACCAATTTAATTTCTAAATAGAAATCCAGAATTTCAATGAGATTAGTCGAATAAATATATGTGCACGAAATTAAAGCAAAATTTTGTTAGATTGATAGATTTAGAGTCACCTTGCAAAAAGTATGAGACACAAGAGTTATCATGTTACAGACGATGGGATATCCCAGTAAGTTATAAGCTTGAAGTTGTGTCATAAGGACATTATCAAACCGAGTTACACTCCTTTGGATCAAAAACTAGATTTTGATTCCGAGGTCGAGTTAGTTTTTAACAAAAAGTCTAGATTTCAAACGAGACTGACGAAATCGATGTAACTGCTCGATATAAGGAGAATCTGATGTAATTGATAGATTTTGGGTCACAATGCAACAGGTCAGGGACATGAGAGTGATTACGTTACAGATAATAAGATATCATTAGGTCATAATACACAACATTGTGTCATGAGGACATTTGCAAAGTGAGTTTCACACATTTGGATCACAAAGTATATTTTGGAACACATTCAAGTAAATTTCTAATTGGAAGTCATATTTTGAATGAGATTTACGAAATAGATATAACTGCACAAAATTGTGGCGAAATCTGAAACAATGAGTATTATGGGCATCTTCATCAAATAATTAAGCAAATTACACCTTCTTCATGAGAGCACATCTCCTCCGAGAAGAAATTTTAACAACATGGTTGGAAACTACTCCAAAAAAATCATTATCTTCCTCTTTTTTCGAATACACAACTTTCTTGCTTTTACGGTCTCCAATCCACTTGTTAACAAATCGTGTGCTTACAAAATCGTTAGACATTCCGGAGTCCAGAGTCCAGACCCTTGCAAGTGGCATATTTTGCAACATTTTTGCAAGTCTATCCACCACATGATTATCCCCACTGAGCCACGATGAAACCAAGAGTATATATATGTTATTATGCCCTAATAGCCAAATTAGGTTGGACATTTGTGAGTCAAAAATAAAGCATTTCACAGTAGACCTGGTTAATCTCCGAATTTGATTTCCGCCGCAGAAACCCACCAAGAGAGAGATACAGAGATAGCTGGACCGGATGATTGATCCAAAAAAATTCTTCTTTCAAATTATTGTTTCTAAACGACATCAGAATTGTTATTTCAGGTGACTTTCAACAAAATCATCTACAAATTTTCAGTTTGTTATTATGTGTTGTATGTCTGGGAATTTAGATTTGGGATTGATTTTCTAGGGTTCTTATTGTTACCAATTCATTTAATTCACAGTTATTGTTGATCTGGTTATAGTTTTGGAATTAGGGTTTTGTGTATGGGATAAAATTTTGATGGTAGTCATGGATTTAGGGTTTGCATAGATTATGAAACAAACATGGGTTGGTTGAATTTGTTTTGTGTCTTCTTTTTTGGGAAATCCGGTTGTTTTTGAATTAGGGTTTGCTTAGATGATGTTGTTCTTGTGATTTATGTGTTTATATGATTTGGTGATGGGTTTATACAGGAATTAGGGTTAGCTTGGGGTTGTATTAGAGAGGTATCTAGGTTACACGTTGATGGGCGCTCCGAAGCAGAAGTGGACATCTGAAGAAGAAGCTGCCCTAAAAGCTGGGGTAATTAAACATGGGGCAGGCAAATGGCGAACTATACTGAAAGATCCTCAATTCAGTGGCATCTTGTCTTTGCGCTCGAATGTGGATCTCAAGGTATTAACTCTTTCATAGTTAATGCTAGTCGTGGTTTTGCTATAGTTAATGCTAGTCGTGGTTTTGCTATCAAGGAAAGTTAAACATAGTTTTTAGGCTAAATTTCGGAAGTTTAATTAGCTAGATTGTTAAGCTTGAATAGCAAATGGTTATCAATTTTTATAGACCAGATAGTGGGTACTAATGTGTTTGTTTTCGACTTTGGGTAGGACAAGTGGAGAAACATGAGCGTGACTGCGAATGGTTGGGGGTCACGGGAGAAAGCTAGGGTAGCACTCAAAAGAAGTCATCAGATGTATAGAAATGGCGACGACGAAGATGATGATGATGGCGAAGATGATTTGGCCCCTAGTACAGTCGTTCAGAGTGACGAAGAAGTTTATGATGTTAAACCTCTTGCAATGACTAGTCAAAATTTGCAGATTAATGGTCCCAAAAAATCATTATCAAGGTTAGGTTCTTCTCCTCTATGGATTTTTTACATGTCAATTACCTAGTTAGTCTCAAATGATATCACAAACCCTAAAAGCAACTGGCTAGTAGGATCCCAAAACTTTCAAGCTTTTTGGACATGTTTTCGTTACACTCAGTCGTGGCTTTCATTAAAAGCCTAAACCCCCCTGACATTCCATCATAGACATAACTAACATCTTTAATCAAATGAATTTCTATATGAGATTCTGAATTTCATCTAAGTTGACCACAGATTCATGTAGAAATAAATATGTACAGGGTATGATCTTTCCTACCATTTGACTTGTGAGCACCTGTTGATTATGTTTTTTGTTTATTCTTCTGGCGACTACCACTATTTGATACTGAGGATTTAAGCTACTTAACAATTAATGATTTTCTACCTATACGGACTTCTTCTGTAGGCTGGAGAATCTAATTTTAGAAGCAATAAGCAGTCTATACGAGCCTACTGGGTCTAACAAGACTACTATTGGCATATTTATCGAGGTATTTCTATCTTTGTGTGCGTGCAAGCATCTTCAGAAGTTCTTCTTATTGGACTGTACAATTTTTCATCATAGTTGCTGAAATGTTACCAATCCTACCCTGTAGGATCAATACGATGCACCTCCAAACTTCAAAAAGATCTTGTCAGCAAAATTAAAGTCGATGACAGCAAACAAGAAGTTAATCAAGGTACTTGAGTGATTCTCTCTTAACCTTGTACATTTGTGAAAAAAGTATTATTAAGTTGAAAGAAAATTTCTCCATATTTGCAGAGCAGTTCTGATATATATGGTTGGTGGAGTAATAAACTTTAAAATAAACCTTTGATTAGTGTCTGTCAGATTTACTGTGAGCTATTAGCTTCGTTATGATTCATACTGAAGCCCGATACCTTTGATTTTTCTAGTTTGTGCGGCCTTTGCTATAATGAAATATCTATTTTCTGCGTTAGTTGTTCCCGTTCCTGGCTTTTTATTGATATGTTGGAAACTGCATATGCTCTAAACAGGTAAAGCGCAAGTACAGAATTGCACCAAGACCACGTTTCCCCTCAGATGGGGGAAACCCTGGAATGCTGGGTCTTGAAGGAGTTGGGCAGAGAGACATTAAACCAGATATTACTGTACGTCCAACAAAAATCCAGGTCGATGCAGATTTGGCGAAAATGAGGAATATGACAGCAGAGGAGGCTGCTGTAGCTGCTGCTCGAGCAGTTGCAGAGGCAGAGGCTGCCATTGCAGAAGCTGAAGAGGCAGCAAGGGAGGCAGATGCAGCAGATGTTGATGCAGAGGAAGCTCAAGCTTTTGCTGAAGCTGCGTTGATGACTTTGAGAAATCGAAACGCATCGAAGATGGTATGTATTCTTTATTTCTATTATTTTTTATCCCATTCTCCTGTCAATTTGTTAATGTTTCTTGGTGCCACCGAGCAACAAAAATGTCACGTACTGCGTTACACATGTAACTTTGTTTGACCTGGGAAACTACGTTGGTTTGAATGATCAGAAAAGAGACATTGTGGATGCTACAAATAAAGTACAAATCAGATGATCACCTCCTTGGTTACTCTTTCGCAAAAGTCTTAGGTGGGAAATTTGGGTGGGATGCTATAGTGCATCATACTTGCATTTTTGCTTTGAAAAGAAAATAGAAACAACTGTATTCATGTTGAAATGTAGATTTTTTATTTTGTTTTGACTTGTTTTTATTTTTTTAATTTTGCAGGTAATGCTGCATGTAGATGAGTCAAGCAGACGGAAGCCAGTCAAGGACGCAAGCCTGCAACTTTTGAGCATGAAGGCTGAGTAACCCATTTCCTCCGTTTCAGCTCATATATTTAGCTCTGCATCTTCTGGCGACATGTTCAACCGACAAATATAATAAATATTTTTGTTGTTGTAATAGTGGTCAGAGTAAGGTTTCCGTCATGCCCAGTTATCATAACTAAAACCATAATTTATGATCTTGTATCACTGCCATAAAAAAATCTCAAAAAGTTCCCTCATGTGTACAAATAATGTATTTTCTATTTTTTTTTCCATCTTAAATTATGGGTTCCGTTTGGAAGAGTCTTAATATACATGTTTGGACTAAGCTGTTCTACTTAGAAAAAGAAAAGAAAAGAAAAAAGAAATGGTGCACTATCCTCTTCTGTATATCATTTGCTGTTTCATCCTGTTATCCTAATTCAGTACATGCAAATTGTATTCTGTACAGTGATTAAGCCAATTCTTCAGTTTCTTCACGCAAGCTGTTTTTTTTGATGATGCACTAGTTTTGGCTAATTAGCAAAATCTGGTTGTATTGTACCAACCCACATAAATAAATCACGAGAAGGGATATTCCGTGCACCAAACGGCTGGTCAAAATCGAATTGACCCCCAAATGATTAACCCGAGTACCCGACCAGACAGAGAACAACGAGGGATGTGGTGATAGACTTGTTCGAACGACGAGACCGAGACAATAGAAAGAGAGAGAAAAAACAGAGGAATCAGAAGATTTATAAGAGGAGAGAGAGACAAAAGATGGAGATGAAGAAGAAGAACACAGGAGAAACCGTGTTTTTCGTATCTCTCTCGATCTTCTCCAAAATCAATCAAAATGGCTCTGATTTTCTCCTTTGTTGTTAATTTTCAATTTAACCGCCTTTCTGAATCCAATTTCTCTCTGGTAATATCATCAATTGGATATATCTATTTTGTTCTCGAACCAACCTTTTTAGGGTTACTGTTGTTATATTTGATTTAGCTGTGTTTTTGTAATTCTAGGTATGGAGGAAAGACTAAATAATAACGCGTCCTTGATTTCACGTATTCAACAGTTGGAACAAGGTACGCATTGCATTTCCGGAGATTTTATATATATACTTATAATTCAAACTTCGTTTTACTGTACATGCAACAAATAATGCTCTTGATTGCACGTGTGTTAGTGGAATCGAAATTTATTTGTCTTGATAGAATCAGTAATCTCACTTAGTTAATGAAGTTATTTTGGTTAGCTAAGCCTTATCAAACTAGAGAGATTCTACTGTGTAAAATGGCCATGTCATTTATTTAATTTAATTCTGTAGTGTGATTAGTTTTACTTGTTCGTGTTTTAGATGTTTCATGTAAACAATAGATTGGCGTTTCACATATAAAGTTTATAAACAAAACAAAGAAATGGAAGGAGAGGGCCAAACACATCTCCACCACCTCTTCTCTTTAAAGCCATAGTTTTAAGATTAAGAGCAATTTACAGCTGATAATTATATGGTTCTATTGATCTTTCATTGTTGTGTTCGTCACACTGTTTCTTTTTTTACTAGGTTCTTGCAAAAAATTTCGGTGCCTATGAGTTTTTTATATCTACATATATTAAGTTGTCTCAACTACTTCAGTATCTCTAGTTTTCGCCCTGACTGCTGTATATCCTTTTTTTCTTCAGAGCGTGATGCACTGCACAAAGATCTTGAGCAATTGTGCATGCAGCAATCTGGTCCTGGGTTTCTTGCCATAGCTACGCGATTACATTTTCAAAGGTCAGATACTTAACTTTGATTCGTTTACAAATTCATTTTATGTTGCATGTGTAAGTTTTCTTGAATAAGATACAATGAGCTCTTAGTAGTTTAATTAAACGCTATTAGGACAGCTGGCTTGGAGCAGGAGATCGAGAACTTGAGGAAGAAGTTACTTGCTTGCACAAGAGATAATCATAATCTTCAGGAGGAACTTTCAGAAGTTTACAAGATCAAAGTATGGTTATTCACTTTTCTTCAAACATATTGCTCCAAGTATTTAATTTTTTGTTCTGACATCATTTCTGTTTGATTCTTTTCTGCTGATACCAGAACCAGTTGGCAGATCTACACAGTGCAGAGGCCTCAAAGGTAATACTCCATATTTATTTCTGGTAGAAGTGTTTCCATAAGAGCTCCCACCTTGTTTTTTTCAATGGTGTCAAGGAATCGGATAATTGCATTTCTAAAGCATCGTAGTCATGGTTCTTCGAAGTTTTTAACAAGATTTTAGGAAAACATATTTCATTAGAAACTCTGCTACTTAAAGGTGTTGTGGAGCAAGAAACTCTTGGATCTTTCTGTTTACTTTACTCACTTTAAATTTAAATCTTAGATCCGGCCAACGTTTCAAATATTTCCATATGCTTTAACAAAGTAGTCAACTTCTGATATTTTTGTTAATTCGTAGTTCCATGTTATTTCAGCATTTGGAAGCTGAGAAGCAGCTTAAATTTTTCCAAGGGTGTGTAGCTTCTGCATTTGCTGAAAGGGATCATTCCATAATGGAGGTTTGACACTTAACTTTGGTTAAAATTTCTAATCCAGTGTTACGTTCGTCTCGCAAGGTCTTAAAAAGATGCAATGTTCTTTGAAACAACAGGCTGAGAAGGCAAAGGAAACAGAGGAAGCCATGCTGCAGAAACTAAATGACTTGCAAGAGAGGTATTATCCACCCAGTCTCGATTGATTACAAATATGACTGCTAAAATAACCACCATACAGACATGTACCACTTTTGTTAGTAAAGAGATGAAAATTACTCCATGACATCTTTGATCTTTGTCATTACGATACTTTTGGCACACATTATATGAGAAAAGTCAATGAGCTTGATTAAGCTTATAGATACATACAGTAGTAATTATTAATGAGTATATCAAGACTATAAGGAAGAGTGATTGAGTGGGAGCACAACTGAATATTGTTGCAAAGTGGACCTGTGATATGTGAGAAACTAAGCAGTGGAGTGGGTATTACAGTTTTAACCTCCACTATCTGCTTGGGGATTTCTTAAGATATACAGTTGATAAGTAGGCAAATTTTCTCAACACATTAGAATATAATGTTTTTTGGTATCTGCAGGTTATAGTACTGTTAGCTGTCTTACTTGTTTATTATGAAGTCTTATATGGTGGTGATGGAGACCGTAGATCAGACCTTTTATTGTCATTATATGTAATAGCCATTATGCCTAATCAATGTGTTTGGTATTAACCTTCGCCGTTGTATGGGCAATTGTTTCTCCATAACAGAGTACAGGAGCTTACTTGGAGGATCTTGAAGAAAAAAAACGTCACACTGACCTGCAAATTGAGTCAGTGAAGCTAAAAGAGCAGAATGAACTTTTAAGCAGGTATTTGTTTACTTCATTTTATCTCGCGAAACATAGCTGCAAATGTAGGACAGTGTTTCTCATCCAATTGTTGGCAACTTGCAAGTACAGAAGTCATATGCAGTACATATTTCAGTCTATTGGCCTTGAAGAAAACATC
This sequence comes from Papaver armeniacum, assembly GCA_023531295.1. Taxonomy (NCBI): domain Eukaryota; kingdom Viridiplantae; phylum Streptophyta; class Magnoliopsida; order Ranunculales; family Papaveraceae; genus Papaver; species Papaver armeniacum. The sequence goes on from JAJJWW010001658.1 coordinate 42,338, forward strand.
TCTTTTTTCTATTAGTAGTAGTTGTTGTATGTATTGCACTGTTGCGTTATTATTTCATTTTGTAAGAATTGATCCCAAAAAATGCCCATGCGGCGTATGATGTTTCTTTTTGCATTTTGGGTGTTAAGTTTGGTGTACAGCTCAAATGATCATTTGAACTACTACATCTTAGACTGAATTGGGTTTTAGATTGCTGACTATTGCAGCTTACTGCGTTTCTATACAGATATATCTATCGTTTGAATGGCAGTATGGCATAAATTGTAGCCTATACATATGTAACTTGTAATACAAAAAATCTTTGAAGACTGACAAGAAAATCTATGAATTAAGTCGCCTTGAAGGATATACGGGTTTTGGGGAATTTACTCTTACTTCTCTCAAATTTTGAGCAGCAGCCGACATGTAAAGTTGAGAATAACTTTCGATGATGGTAACACTAAAGACTCGGACACAATTTGATATGTACCACTGCGACCGCTTAAAACTTTTAAGAGCATGTCATCTTATACGTTGTTTCTTTATTTCTTCCATGCTTTGTTGATTTGCTTAAGGATATTACTGTTTACAAGGATATGTAGAAATTACCTTACACAGATTCATCATAGTTTGAAGATATGTATTTGTAGTCATGACATGTTTGAGGTGGGCTATTCCTTAAGAAGGCCAAGATTTTTCAATTGAATGACGTTCATTTTTGGTCCATTTTGTAGTTGATTGGATTTTAAAATGCTCAACAAACCTTTGAACTACATTCCTTCTAGAGTGTAGTTAGTCCGTTCCATCCATGTTTCATCAATTTTGTACTATTGTCTCTTGGGACATCTTCTGGATAACGTTACATCTGGGTTAAATTTTTTCATAACTTCCATTGTTAACTCCAATGTACTAATTGTTCCTATTTCCAGGTTATTGACAAGTTCTTTGAGATTCGTCAAAGCTCTCTCGGGGTTCTTGACGATTGTGACTTCGAAAATAAATGCGAATATCTTTTGCGAGATGATCCAGAGATGTGGAGTTTTGATGAAGATAAGGAAGCCTCCACCTCTAGTTACATTGTAAGTTTCGAAGATTGTCTTATTCATGTAGGAAATTGAGAATGTCTTTAGCAGAATTTTTTTATAAATGTGATGTCACCCACACAGCAATGGGATAATGAGTGTTATTGATACATGACTGAGTAAAAAGATGGACTTTAGCAACTCTTCTTCTTCTTTTACAGTTTCCTTTCTTTACTTAAATGGGATGAGGTTTCATAATCCAGGTTATGTTAGAAAAAGAACTGGAGTCCTTGAACAATTCTGTGGGTAGTCTCCGAAATCAAGCTGCAATGGTACAGTTTAATTGTTCGTAGTACATTAGTATATATTGGTTTCAAATTTCTTTTTCATGGTCTGATTTTAGAATTGAATTAACCTTTATATAGGGGTTGGATATTGAAGATCATCTGAAAAAGAAAGTCCGTGAATTGGAAAAAGAGAAGGTAAGAAAGTGGATGGTTTGGAAACTTAACCAGGTTCTGGTGACATTGTATCTCATTACACTTTTATTAACTTGAATTGCAGATCCTCTTATATGATGCTATGAAGAGTCAGATCCTGGAGTTGCGTCATTTCCATACTCAGAACAGATTTGAAGTCACGAGTTTCCTTGAGCAAGAGAAAAATCAGTTCAAATCAATACTTGATGCAGTACAAGAGAGGATACAGTTCCAGGCTAGCTTGATGAAAAGTTCTGAGCACGAACAGACAGTAGCGAAGTTAGATGACTTGGAATGTCGTGATGTTCATATAACTACGGACACCGGTTTGGTTCCTCAGGTTTGTGACCACCTGTATGCTTGTTATTCGTTGATTATTCTTTCTTTCCTTTTTATAGATGTCTTTTTGTCTTAAAAAAGTTGGGGTTCAGTTTCCATGTATTGGAGACTAAGACGTTAGATGAAGTCATCATCTTACTCCTGTCACACCTGCTAGAAACTTAATGTACTTCTTTTGCTTTATGGTGATGAGTGATTAGCTAATGCCAATTCAATAGATGTAATCATGTGGGGACGGCTGTACAAAGATGACAGACATATTTTTCCATAGTTTAGGATATCTTTAGAATGTGCTGCATTCTTTCCTCCGTGATAGTAGGCTAGTAGCCTCTTTGTTTGTTTTCTTCAGTAAGCTTATAAAAGAATTACTTCACTCAGAGTTACATGATGCTTTTATCTTGCACTTTATGTTGGCATGTGACTAATTTTGAGTTGTTGACTCTTGAGGAACACATTAGACATACTTTACGTATGGGATTTAGAGAGTTTGAGATGGAAACACACGAGGTGATTGTACGTATTATATAGATGTCGAGGTGAAATTGCAAAAACGCACATGTGTTCTTACTTAACACTTTAAAAAAAATGCATTGTAAGATCAATATTAATCTTCTGCAAGATTCCATCTTACAATGAAGATTTCTACATTTATAATTGGTTTAAGTGAGGAAGAATACTCTATCTCTTAGATCGCACTGATGTATGTAGGTATGCCATAGGTCTTCAGAGCTCAGACGTTTGTTCCTTAATGGAATGAGTTATTGATGATTTTATTCATTTGTGCATTGACTATTTTATTTCCCTCGTTTAACCGTTTCGTTTGCTTGCTTCCAACTTCCGTCTAATCTGTTTTTGCTCTCCAGAGTCCGCCTGCCTTACCAAAAGCTCTGGGTGATGAAGTGGGTGACACCTCAGATGCCCTTGCACAGGCACTGCAAGAAAAGGTTGCCATACATCTCCCCATTACCATATTGGTCTTTGGTTTATCTTTTCTAATGAATTTCTTAGAAATGTATATTGTATGTGGATGTGTGTTGTTCATACTGAATGAAGTTTATAATCAATTTCAGGTTAGTGCATTGTTGCTTCTGTCTCAGCAAGATGAAAGACAGTTATTGGAGAGGAATGTCAATGCAGCTCTACAAGAAAAGATGGATGAGCTGCAAAAGAACTTACTACAGGTAATTTTCTCCTTGTAAATGCCCATATGTAGAAATATATGATGCCATCGTTCCTCCACCACTTGTAGTAGTAGCTCATCGCAGCCCTTCCTACTAGGTCCTAATTAATCTGGTTTCCTGGATGTGTTCACGACTTATGCGACCTGTTGGTTGTTCCAGGTGACAAACGAGAAGGTGAAAGCTCTTATGGAGTTGGCACAACTAAGGCAGGAGTATCAAGTACTGCAAGAGTATGACTTCTTGACTATCAGCGATTGGCTTATTGAGTTATTTCATTTATCATTCTTTATTAAGATTTATAGTGAAAAAATTTACCTCTGACATTGTTCTTGCTTTTATATGGTTGTATTTTCATTCAGAGACATTATTCATGAAAGGAAACAAGGACATCATTCTGCTGATTCTGGGGAAAAGAACATTACTACCCAGGAAAGAGAGGTGGGAAAATTGGCAAACCTGCTGAAGAAAACATATCTTAGTCGTTGGGTGGGGAGACAAGACCCAAATGAAACTGGGGGTCAGATGAACAATAAGTCCAATAATTCCGTAGATTATGCAAGGTCTGTAGATTCTGTAGGACTTCTTTGCATTTTCTTCTTTACATTCCAACTTCATTGCACAATTGGGCATTCTTCTTTGCATGGCAGCATCTTGGATTGAATTAATGTGCAACATTTCTAACTCTAATTTCAGATTAGTTTTCATAACTTGTTAGGGGTATCTTCCATTCCAACTGTGCTAAAACAAGATACCGCTTCAAAAATATTCTTGCAATATGGGCTCCTGCTTGAGTTTGTAGATCCCACAACTAATTTGACGGACATGCATCTTAGTTTTTGATCTTCACGATCTATTTTTCAGAATTAGATCTTTTTGTTTTGTTATGATTTTTTATTGTGTGTGGAACACACGCCTGGAAAACACCATACTAAATTTTTGCATTATCTATGGTGAAGGTTGAGGGTAGAAAATGCAACCCTTAAAGAAAGCATAGAAACTATGGAGCACTTAACGTCTTCGATTCACAGGCTTCGTTTGTCGCTTGTAAAGGTTAGTGTTTCTTGAGCCATTATTTTATACTATGCTAGTTTCTTGAGCTATTATTTTAAACTATATGCCAATCTTAGCCAATGGGTTTTTCTCCTTTTTCTTGGAATCAGCTTGTTTGCATTTGATTTCTCAAATTTAGACCTCTTGTGCTGTTTTGTTTTCTGAAAAAGACCCAGTTCGGAAAAGAAATTTAGGGCTAGTTTGGATTATGTATCCTTGTGTGGTTTCGTGGCAACTAGTTCATTTCCTTTACTGGGAGTAGTATCTCCATACTCTGTCGTGTTCAATCAATAAGCTGCGTATATTATCGAGAAATTCCTTCACTTCATTTTTTTGAATTCAATCTGTCTTCACCTAGTTATATTAGTCCGTCCAAAGACTACAAACTGCGTTTTTATTATTGACATTGTTGTACTTTTTTTTGGTTTGTTTTACTAGGCTAAAGATTCTTCAATATCGCTAGACCCAGTCACGGACACTATTCAAGCTCTAAACGACATTATCAACGAGGCAAAGCTTATTAAAACAGCTCTCGGAAGTTCGCTACCTGTTAGTTGGTCAAGCGAGGCCGAAAATGAAACTCAAATCCCTGACATATCTGAAAGCAGCACAGATACCAGCAGTGAGAGACCTGACTTTGTCTCTACTTCTGGATTGGAGATGGTGGAGCTCTTAATACTGGCAGCTCAAATTCTAGTAGCAAATGTTAATCTGTTGTCAGTTTTACCATCCCAACAGGAATAAGCCTTGTAATATATGTGCAAGTGTGTAACAAGATTACATTCACCTCCAAAATCCAATCAAGTTTATATTTGTGAAGAGTATCAAAAGTACCGCCTGGCCCCGAGTACTGCCTACACATTTCAGAGAAACAAACAAATCAAATATTGGTGTCGGATCACTGTCTGTCCGACATCATCTCGGATTGTCTTGAGATTTGTGCTGTTAAAAGTTTGACCTCATCTTTGACTTTAAAGTCAACTGCTTCAAAATTTAGGGTTCACCTTCAGTGATATCATAAATTCCCTACACCAAAAAGATTATTTCTGGTTCTGGACAAACAAAGGAAGAGAATCTAAAACAGAACTATACCATAATCCCAAAGGATCTGTACTTCCTTAAAGCTCTCAAGTCTCAACTTTGTTTCACTTCAACCTTAACCAGAATCACCTGCTCATCAGCAATAATGGCTTCTTCTGCTTCTTCATCATCATTCACAGATTTCCCAGAAGATGTTCAGCTCTGTATCCTCTCCTTCTTAGAACCACCAGAAATCACCTCATTTTCATGTACATCTAAACGTTTTTCATCTCTTTGTCAATCTGATAACAAGCTATGGTTCTCAATGTGTGAAAGAAAATGGGGTTCAAATACTCACATCAAAAAAATGGGGAAATGGGCAGATTCATTTCAAGCTTCTTTACAGAACCCTAAATCGATTTGAGAAACTGATTGGATTTTGGCGTAGAAGTGGACAACAAGGTAATCCTAGTACTGGTAATGGATTAATTGTTCCACCTCCCTTTAGTATTTTTTGAATGGGGTGAATCGTTTATTACTGGTTCTAGGGTTTCACCATGTAAATCAGGTACTTATAAAGTTATAAAGACTCCATTTTTATGGTTAGGGATTTCTAAAAGGGGTGAACCCTTGAATTTTCTTGACCCTGAATGTCGATTTGAATCTCCTGATGATTTTGTTAAGATAGCTGAGATGGGTGCATCTTCTTCTACTTCAGATGCAGATTTGATTAGTGTTAATGTTAGTTTCATGGGTAGTAATCATGTTATTGTGGAGGAGAATCTGTTTGGTTATTCATATTCTTCTCCAGAAGGGAAGAAATTATTAGGATTTCGGAGAAGTCCTAGTTCTAATGATGGTTTGGGACTTGTTATTGAGGATGTCGTTGGTTTGGAGGGTACATCTCCAGGAAGTTTGCCAGAGCATCAAACATCAGAAATTTATCAGTATTTTGCGAATCGGACTAGTCCTGGTGGAGATAGGGCTTCTAGGAGGCAAAGGAGGAAAGATAAGGAACGTAATGGTAGGCGGAAATGGGATTCTCAGCATTTCGTAAAGATTGTTAATTGTGCTCCTACTTCTGGACGTCCCTTGCAGGGATTGTGGAAGGTATTATTCTTTTACTTCTATTCTTGGTTGTGTTTATTGGTACTCTTCGCATTTATGGCGAATGCTAAATATAAAGTTAGAAAACCCAAGAAATTTACTATTCTGATTTTTTGGGAAGCTCCATGTACTGTGACAATAACTGCTTAGCCCTTCGTGAATTTAGCTTCTGATCTGTCATTGAGTTTTGTTGGTTGGGTTTTACAAATCAAGTAATCGTTGTAGCTAGCTGTTAAACGTCCATACACCTTTCGCTGATTTGTATACAGAAACGAGTTCAATAGGATGAAACTTGCTGGGTTGCAATTTGCAAATAAGTAGCACAAAATAATGTCAGGGTATTTAATGTTTGATTAGAGGGATAAACGGTTTTATGCGTATCCATACATTAAAAATGTGCTTGCAAGTCTAGAGGGGGCTTTGTTGCTCAATATACTAGGCTACTAGCCACATATACTGCAGAGCAGCAAGTTCATATTTCTTTACCGTAGATTAGATATCACATGGTACTTGTCAAAACTCAGAATTTCTCAAATGAGCATTATTTTGGGATGTCAATACTCAAAGCTTGGCAGATTATAAGATACAACTGTCCTTGAAATGCGTCATCACCATCCACGTGTTGTCATTAATTGTAATGCTGGAATTTCTTCTTGGCTATGTATCATCTTTGAAGTGTTTTCAAATATATTGATTTGTTCACTATCAGATTTACAATTGGTTCACAATCATATTTACAAAACGATGCCATGTAAATGTGTGAGTAGATTACTTTACAGGCCTCTGTTTCTCTGTCATCATTATATGTTTCCATATTTACAATATAACTTATTTGGATGGAGGGAGGTTGGGAAGAGTGAACCTGGGTAAACAGGATTTCTTAATAAAGATCTTCTGTAATGATCTCTAAACATCTTCTTCCCACCTTCAGGGAATCTGTGATGATATGAGCTTGGAGTTTTATCTCGTGGCATACGATGACATTGGAGGTGTAACTTGCCGAAAGGTGGGTGATTCCGTTGAACCTTTCTCTGGCTATTCTCCAGTCTTCTGGACCTCAAATACTACATTCATCGAATCCCCATTGTCATGTGAAGAGGAATATTTATATGATAGTCGAATACATCTTCAGCCACCCATTGTTAATCACATTTGCGACCACTCTCCTTTCATAGAAAGTGAAGAGGTTTTGCGTATTCTGAACATCAATTCCAGTTACGATCTGGTTATTCCGGATCTTGCAGTATCTTCTGTCAACCCTAGGCAGGCAGAAGGTAGGATTTGGCAGTATGCTAGTGGGACTTTTGGGTTCGGGTTTCTTCGGAACAATTACATTATAGACATGAAGCATATTGTTTTGGACGGACATCTGCTTGATACAGCTGAATGTTGTAATTAATATTTACTATATTAATATTTCTATATTAATTGTACATAACATTGATCATGTAGACTCAACTATTTGTTGATTTACGCCTTCCACGTTTTATTTACTCTGTAAACTATCAGTCTGATCATTTCTTATGATTCTAGCATTTTTTTAATAAACGGTTGAAAATTTCTGGATGAATGAAACTTATTCTTTTTGTATTTCCTTCTGGTGCTTGTTTTTGGTTTTATGTCAATATTCAATTTCGCTGCAAATTGCAAACAGATTTATGTGCTGAGTTTTAACCAGGTCCTGAATGCACATTACTTGCGGGAAGTTTTTTGTATTCAGTAGATAACATTGACATCATCTTCACCTAACTAGGTTTTACTGCAGTGAGTTGGTTCAATGTGCCCCTTTGAGTATGAGTTTAGGTATATTAGCGAGTTATCAATCCAGCTCCTTCACAATCAGAAATTCAGGATCAAACCATGTAGAGAATCAGCAAATTCTTAACAGAGTTAAAACACTTAAGGGTGCAAGTACAAAAACGCAATGCAGTAGTATCACAATCTTAAAATCGAAACCCATTATCAATCATATGCACACAATAAGAACAAACAGGAAACTCTAGGAGATGATAGATCACAACATTATGAACTGAGAAAATAAATCTTTTTTCTTTTTGCTTTTCGTTTCTTTTCTGTGTGAACTGATTTCATGATTGAGCAGTGGCTTCTGTAGGATTTCCTTCAAGCTGACTGTAATTTCCTTTCTCCTTGAATAGTTGGATATGGTGGTGTTTGCAGTAGAGTTTTCCTTCGTGTGCAATGTAGTTAGATGGGCTTATCGTACATCCTCCATGTGTGCATTTGAAACAGCTCCTGTGATATGTGGTTCCATCTACTGCTACCTATTGACAGAAAACCAGGTTATAATACACTGTAGAATCATCGAAAAAGTAGAATGAAAAATGTGTTTCCTGGTCCCTTTAAGAATTCTATTGAGTGCAGAACTGGTGAAAGCTTTTGTTTACCTTTTCAATTGGATATACGGTCTTCTTACATCCCAAACACTTTTCTCTGGTACCGGCAAACATATTTGCAACTTTGTTCTGTTTCAAGCCATGTTCAAAGACTAAGAAATGAAGGAAGGATATCCAATTGCATTAAATGACAAACCAATTAGAGTTGGAACAGTTTGGATTTAGAGCATTTATATTACCTCACTGTCAACAGGCTTCTCTGGTTTCACTACTTTTGGTGTTCCTGAAAGAGATTGGGAGGAAAAGAAAAGAATAAGATGAAACTGAGACATATGAATGGGGCAATTCACATTTTCTATGGTCATCACATTTACTTTACCTTCGAAACTCTTGTCGAGACTACCAGTTCTTTTGAAGGTTTGATCAAAGTGAGGCCTGCAGTAAAGCACTCCTTCAAAGGAATTGAAGTTTCCAAGCTACATAAAGCACAGAAGAAACAATTCAGATCAAATTTGGAACAAAATGAGAGATAGCTTGATATTTAAAATTTGGAAATCACAAATAAGAAAATGCATAACAGAATACAACATCACAAAAGCTAAAAATTCAAGAAGAGACATCAAGAGAATACTGCAAGGTATCTTAGGATTGCATCCCCTTGAATGCTTCTTGTTCTATATGGATCTCTCTTTTTACTGATATAAATCAAATGTCTCACGATCCCGCAAGATCGGTGGCAAAATAACATATCAGAGGTACCTTATGAAGCAAAACTGTAACAACAAGATCATAAGTATTTATGATGTATACCTTAAGGGTGCCTTTGCAGTGGTGGCATCGAAAGCAAGCCTTATGATAAATACGGTTATCAGCGGCCAGCTTATCGACCAGATACACCGTCTTGTCGCAGGCTGTACATTTTTGGGTTGTTCCTGCAAATGCCATTGCTTCCCAACTCCACAATGAAACACCCGGAGAGAAGAAAAAAATAACTCAAAACTTAGAATCTCAGACTCTTTTTCCTTCTTTCTTTCTATCTCTCAAAGTCTGTGTTGTGGAAAATGAAGAGAAAGAAAAGGATTTGAAAGAGAGAAGAAATAGGAGGAAAAGAAAATGTGGATTAAAGAGAATTGCGGAAAGACTAAAGAGGGAACTCAAAAATATTGATCATTCAAAAAAGTGGTGGTGGCTTTCTCTGTCCTCCACATTTCAAGCATCACTCACTTCTTGCCCCACAACCAACTCAATATTATCTGGCTCTTAACCTTTCTTATTTATCTCTTCTCTATTGTGTCAATCCCTCCTTTTGAAAATTGGTAATTGCCCATTAGTATTGAATTGGCATTCCATAAATCTAACCAAATATCCTACAGCGTTTTTTTTTTTTTGCTTACTCTGTGGTTGGATCTGACTCATGACAAGTTGGATGTCAAACCATATGTTTTTTAATTTGAGTCAGATCTGACTCGTTTGAATTGGCATTCCTGAAATCTAACCAAATAGTATCTTACAGTGTATTTCTCTTTTTCCTGACTCGTCGTTGGATGGATCTGACTCACTACGAGTGGATATCAACCATATATATATATATTTTTTTATAAGATCAGTGACTTCGTGAACCAATCCACTGACCGACATATTTTCGAGTTTGTAATTTTTTTTTTTTTTTTTGAGTGTGATTTACAGTATCTGTAAATGGTCTCACCACCAAATTATTGGGGTACTGAATCTGATATAGTGCAAAAACAGTTATGTGGGGATTAAGCCAAAGTTATGGTGTAGGGTAGATAGATGCCGTTAGGTAGTGAATGGCTTGAGTAAAGTCATGTTAAAGCAATCAAAATCCTACTCCACCATGATGAGATTGAAGACATAACACATGTGATATGAGGGGTCGACATCTCTCAGTTATTAAAGTCTCTCTTTTCGAATTTGGCCTATCAACTTCAATTCTGATTCAGGCTGGCTTCGTATCATTTAGAAGTGAAGAGTTAGCATTTCATTCCACATTCAAGCAAGAAGAATTCAGGAATATATAATTGCCATAACCAGCACATGTGGGCATTTGGTCTAGTGGTATGATTCTCGCTTTGGGTGCGAGAGGTCCCGAGTTCGATTCTCGGAATGCCCCGAATGTTTCCTTTTTAAATTCATTCATTTTGCACCACAGCTAGCGGCTCGCGGTTTTGCTTAATTTTTTTCCCCGGTGAACTAAAATTAGTATAATTAGATAGGATTCCGTAAAGCTGACACCAAGGGCGTTTGGTCTAGTGGTATGATTCTCGCTTCGGGTGCGAGAGGTCCCGAGTTCGATTCCCGGAACGCCCCATTTTTTTTTCAGCAAAAAAAAAAGAAAGATGTTCTTGGCATAATATCCGATAAAACTGTGAACCTGATCTACGAATCAAGTTCTGGTTGTTCAAGTGAAACAAATGATGAATTCATGCCCCATAAATCTCATACTGATGTTCTATTTCGTTCTTCATTTGTTGTAGTGTTGCTAACCCTGAGCTAAGCTAAGCTCCAAAGTGGGCACTTTCTTTCGGCATTTGAACAGAATAATGTATTTGCAGAGCTTTTAACTGTCCTAGTAGACTTCCGAACGTTGGGCGACACTTCGGCTCTCTTTGTCAGATTGAAATGCGAAAAAAGGTTATGAAATTAGTTACTCAAGGGTAAACATGAAGAATCTTGCGTACTCGATTTGAAAAAATAAAATGGTAGTTGCAGATAAGAACGCACCTGTGCCAGCAGCTCTCGATTAAAGATGCCCAATGCGGTTCTGTATCTTTCGGTATATCAAGTCGTTTGTCCATGAACCCTACTGCTCCAATCACCTGAAATGAGTTGAGGGTACCCCATGGGATCATTTGTGTGGCAAGCTCCCACAATATTACCCCAAAGCTATATACATCAGACCTGTATAGTTTCCACCATAAACCAAAATTTGAGAAAATATTTGTTAATTAGCAAGAAAATTTTCAAAATAATCCGCAAAACACCTGGAATTATTTTAAACTTACTTCTCATCCGAAGGATCGCTACGCATAACCTCTGGAGCCATCCACTGTGGCTGCATTGGAGCATATGTAACTTAGTAACCTTAAAAGAGACAATGTTCAGATAATCAAACCAGCAAAGAAAGTGTAGACGCATACCGTTCCTCTACCAGACGTCCCAGAGAGATACGTCGCATTTTTGAGCCTTGAAATGCCAAAATCACCAACCTGATGAAATGACAAGTTAAACAGATGAAATGATGAATCTGCACTACCAAATTGCATTTTTGATAAGATAAAAGAAACATGTAAGGGATGTACCTTGACAGTCAAATTCTTATCAACTAACAGATTTGAGGACTTCAAATCACAATGAACAACCGGAGGATTGCGACTATGAAGATAGCTCATACCTCGTGCCTACCGAGCGCGAATGACAAAAGAATATTAGAGTTGAAGGGATACAAGAGAGTATATGAAGATGATGCTTCAACATGATTAAGAAAATATGGACAAAAGATTGCAAGCAACAGGGAGGACGTACAATGTCTAAAGCCATGAGAACACGCCGTCTGTTATCAAATTTACAAGTGCCTCGATGAAGCAACTTAAATAGACTTCCACTGCATAACAAAGATTCTAGACCTGGTTATATTTATGACAAACGCAGAACAAGAAATCAACAAAAAAACACCTCTGAACTGGATTACTCAGCAATAGACTATGAATTTTTCATCATCATGAGATAAAGTGGAAAATGAACCGTGGGAGGAACTCTGTGACAATGCATAAGTTCTCAAGTGAAGTTACTGCCCCCATAAAGAGTAGTATATTTGGATGGCGGAGTTTCTTCATAAGTGACACCTGCGTAAAAATATGTTTTAGACCAATGCGTATAATATATCTATATAATGCATATGAGCAGAATTTAGATTGAGTTGAAAAACTACCTCTTGCCTGAAAGTCTGTAGCAGGTCCTCAGAGTATTCAAATTTATAATATACTTTCAGAGCAACGTCCTGCAAGAACGAAATTGTACTTATTAACTCTATAAACAAATTAACTCAAATTTAGGCATAAAAATGCCTCCTAAAAATATTTTTTTATCAAAAAAAAAAAAAAAAAACAGCTAGTAAATTAACCTACCGAACCAAACCACATTCCATGATACACAGTTCCGCATGCGCCTGAGAGCATAAACCAACAATTTCAGATTAGAAAATGGCATATTAAAAGGCATACATATTCCATAATCAACATTGAGCTACGGGAAAAGAAGCAATACTAAAAGATTTTACTAGTACCTCGTCCAATTTCTTCTCCGACCGTCAACTCTTCCCACAAGATTTCATAATCCGATAAGTCTGTTGTTGTATCAAAACTATTAAGACTAGTACTACCATTACTGCTTACACTACTCACATCGGACTTGCCAGAATAAGAGTAAAAGCCATAGCCGGACTTGCTAGAAGAAGAGTAAAAACCATAGGCTTCATTTCCAATTTGGTCACTTCCTGGAACCTGGAATTCTGGCTTTCCACAGGAATCAGAACTCTTTGGGCGATCGAAGTCATCTTCTTTTTTACTTGTCATCCAGGCAAAGATGTCACCTGTAGTCCTTGCTACCAACCCATCATGTTCACTTCCTTTCCATGGACATGGCATGTTTTTCTTGCTAGTGCAAGCCTCTGCTACAGAAGTATGAATCTTATGAATTCCAATCTTGTCTTCACCCTCGCCACTTCCTAAGATTGTTCCCACGGAGACGGTTTCAAAAGGTGCACCAGATGGAGATGAGGGTACGTTCGCTCTAAGCGTGCAAGCTCCACTTGGAGTAACTACAACTTGCGGAGGTTGTTGAGAATCTAATTTAAATGTCTGACGACTTGTCAGCTGACAAAAGCCAGAATTGACATCTGCAAGTGAAGCTGGTGGTATTTTGAGAAAGTTCTGTGAATCAGCAGATACACAGATAATCCCAGCAATACTACCATTATCATCATAGAGGGGTGAATTGGTAATAAGGACTAACATTCGTCTCCCTTGTTTATTTTTAACTGGGAATGTCCCATTCCAATTTTCGCCGGAAGCATTCTTGCGCAATATATGCATCGCGTCTTCTCTGGCTTCTTTGCTTCCAACCAAGAGGTCAAGGATACTCTGACCAAGGGCTTCTGAAGCAGAATAACCGTAAAGCTTCTCAGCTGATGGATTCCTGTACAATTGAATATCCGTTGAAGCAAAATCAAATGCACACGTAGAAATAAACACACGCACAAAACAAATACTCCCTCCTCCGTCCCACTATTAATTGACCTAGTAGTATAATTTAGAAATGATTTTCTCTCAAACTATATCACGGATATTCGTAAATTTTATATCACTGAAAAACATTTTAAAACATATACGTAACGAATATAAACATGAGTATCAAATGATATAAAATCAACTATTAATATGACAAAATCTATAATAGATAGGTAAATTAATAGTGGGACGGAGCGGAAAATCTACTGGTTTCAATCCATTTACTAGAAGCATAAAAATGTGTCATAGATCATGGAACAGTACTCACCAGTAAGTTATCAAACCAGTGGTATCAAGCACATAAACAGCTTGACCAATAGACTGGAGTATATTCAAATATTTTTTATCACTAGAATTCATAGTCAAGTTGGTGAATTCTTGTTCGAGGTTTCCATCATGTCCAGCTTCAATTTCTTGTATCCTATCTGACAGCAACATCTGATCCTCTCCTGGTACCAGTGACGGTGATGGGGTTTCCATTGAGCTTACAAAGAAAGGGTGGTCAATTTATCAGAGAAATAATAAAATTAAGTTCTCTAATCTCTTTCGGACTTTGGTTTCATTTTTCCTTTTGGCTGTTTTTATATATAGTTTGTCTATCTTGAAGCTTCATTTAACCTCCAACTCAAGTAATAATTTGGTTGGAATTGGACTGTATCGTATCACATGTATTGTTCTGCCCAACACAGAGCGACTACAGTGGGGAGAGACTTGTAAGTTGCAAGTGTAAATGACAAATGAAGCGGGCAGATGCAAAGTTAAAATGCGCAACGTGGGGTTGGTTGGCTCTTCAATGATCTGAACAGTTAAAAGAACTCTATTACTGTGCCCCCCCTCCTCAGTCCTCATAGGTGGTTTTATCATGTGCCATGCGAATTCTGAATAACTTTTGTCCTTGCTAAATTGTTACCTGCTTAATCTATCTTTTGTTGTTGGGTCGTTTTTGTTTTTTTTAAGGGCACATTTACTAAGTAAACCGAGTCCTTTCCCAAAATTATTTAAGGCCGGCCTTATGCACGTACGGCCACCCTAGACAAGGTAAAAACCGCCCTCTCACATGAGGACGGGCACCACACCCCTGGAGTTTAGCAGGGGCCCGCTTTTGGGCCCCACCATATATAGAATGTGAGAGAGGACGGTTTTTGAAATGTTTTTGGGGTGGCATGTGAAGATTTTTTGTTTGAATTGAACCCATATGGTGATTGTTCACCGATTGTCTAAACCATGTCATCATTATAATTAATAAAAAGGGAAAATTAGGCTTAGGCCCAACCCATGGGTTACCCATAATATCAAGCCCTTAATTATATTATTAAGCCCATAATTAAATAAAATTTAAATTTAGGCCCAAAATTATTAAAATATGGGTGTGATGATGTTCCACCACCCAACCACCACAACCACCGCCTAACCACCTCACTCCCTCCACAGCCACCGCCAACCACCTCCGATCACCGCCGCCACCCACCACCGCCGACCACCACCAACATATGAATGTGCACGAAGTTACACATTCATATGACATGTGTAATGCAAAGTTACACTTATATATATATGTGTCTGTGAGAAATTACACATGTGTGTGGCGTGTATCTACAAGTTACACATGCATATGACATGTATAATAAAAAGTTACACATGCATATGGATGTGCACTCATTAGTTATACATCAAAACTACACATAGAAAGTACATGTATTACTTTAGTATTCATTTATAATAATTTGTTTGTTTATTAATTATAGTAATTGCTTGTTATACACAATAAACGAGTCAAAACACTAGATATGTAAAACGAAATCCTCGAAATAAGACACTATATCTTAGAAATAAGCCTCGATATCGTACAATAGAAATGTTCGCTTCCCTTCTTGTCTTTCTCAATTCCAAAATGCTTGGATATCTGCAAGAAAATAAATAAACACACATGGGATTGGGTTGGGATGAAAAAAAAAAACAATTTCTAGAGCATATGCCATGTAACCAACTTAAAGTAATTAGAAGAAAAAAAACTATGAAGAGAGATGTGTAATCGTAAATTACACATGCATATGGCATCTATGAATCGAAAGTTACACATGCATATAACTTGTGTAACAGAAATTTACACATGCATCCGAATAATGTAGTCTAGAGTTCACATGTATATAACATGTGTAACTTCTAGTTACATACATGTATGACTTGTGTACTCAGCTTACCGGCTCTACTTGTGTACCACTGGTGATGTGACATTCATATGATACATCCCTACTTACTTAAACAAGAAACACATACTTAAGAGTAACATGAATAAGATGGATCATCTCTTCTATGCTTGTAATTTGATGGAAAATACGATATATCTCTTCTAAAATTTATTGACAGTACACAGAGAACTGATTTGTGATCCTCAACTAGTGACAGTTATGGACAAGTAATTGTTTCTTGTCATGAAGCGCGGTACAAGCCAAGTATCCATATATTGATTGGTCTGAAATTACATTAAAATATGAGAGAACCTGAATCTTCCGAGCAAAACCCATGCCATGCATTTCAAAGGGCAAATAAAAGTTACATATTACAAGGCAAGACAACTAAAATGTTTAAAGATTAGGAATTCACCTCAGAAATCCCAAGTCCACTGTAATTCCGAAGTAAGTAGTCTGGAAAGAGTGAAGCGATCTACAACATCAATAGAAATTAAAATTACCCCAAAATTCAAACAAACAAAAAGCTTCAATCTTTCATCATAATTCATGTTCAATAATCAAAACTGTCCAATCTCTTCTGCAAAAACTAATCTCAACAATCCAGTGAAAAAAAAACAACAAAACAAACCACAAATCATTTCAATTCAATCACTAAAACCAGAAGTTACATATTCAATCAGTATGTGTAAGTAAAAGTTACACATCTAATTAGCATGTGTAACTAGTAGCTACACAATACACATCCCGATGAACATAAACAATAAACACTCATTTTTAAATCAAATTATTGCCTCTTCTTTTCAAAGATATATTTACCATCCATAACTGTAAACTTGGAACCTACCTCAAGTATTTGATGTACTCTTCAGTTTCTAAGGTGCCAAATTCTGGCTGTAGAAGAGCAGCAGCAACTAAAACTAGTTGAAAAACTGTGTAAACCTGTTGGCCCAAAATGCAGAAGAGAAAAATAATCAATTTAGCAACTCCGTAAACCAATTTTTAGGTCTCTTACACGCTAACAGTACTCCATGTTTTATTCAAGTCAAGAACCATGTTTGAAAAACTCATTTGAGAAGATAGTCAATCAGCTATTTTGTCACGGGCGCCTAAAAATTAAGGGTAAAACTTCATTATACTGATTGACGTCTTGCTTTTCTTTTCTTATTATGGATGTTATCTATTTTGTGATAACCATTTGCATGTGCAGAAATGTTGCAGGAAAATATCCACATATCTATGCCCTGGGCATGCAAAATGAGTTGCCTACGCATCAGTATGCACCGGGTGCCTAGTCTCGCTTGCGCCGCAGACAACACAAACATGCAGTACGATGAACCATAATATAAAAGAAGATAATGAAATACCAAATTACCAGAAGTGTGTGTTCAAACTGAGCACTACGTTTTCCATCTGCATTAACAACTGGCCATAATAATCACGCCACACTCCTACAATAAAAAAAGTGGCATATTCAATCAGTATGTGTAAGTGAAGGTTACACATCTAATTAGCATGTGTGACTAGAAATTAAACATCTATTTAGCTCGTGTAACTAGAAGTTACACATCTATTTAGCTCGTGTAACTAGAAGTTACACATCTATTTAGCTTGCGTATCTATAAGTTACACATCTAATTAGCATGTGTAACTAGTAGCTACACAGTACACATCCTGATGAACATAAACAATAAACAATCATTTTTAAATCAAATTAATGCCTCTTCTTTTAAAAGATATATTTAGCTACACAGGTGACTTGAAGCTATATCTTAGTTAGGTTAAGAAAAATAAGACTGATACTATTCAAAGACCAGCTCACAAAGGATACTTGCATAGTGTGAAGATTTGAATATCAACAGATATATTACCTCAATTATTTGAGCCGGTTCTCGTGAATCCATGGTTGCTTCTAGGTCCTTCATTTTCCAATGAGTTACGAAAATTATAATTATATTTAGAGATGCCAAATCAGATAAAAGTTTGAATGTAATATATATATTACCTCCTCGAGCACTTCGGAAGGCTCTTGTGGATCGCTGGATGTTGTTTCTAAGTTCTCCTTCAGTTTTTCCGCCAGCTCTAATGGTACCTGACGGAAAAGATAACAACATTTATCTATACAGGGAATTGTAGGAAAACAAATAGAAAAATATAAGATCAAATGCTTGTATCTCGGTTCGATTTTAGCAAATAGTACCTATGGAAGACACCAAGCTCAAAATTAAGGACATAATCGCATACATACAAATTTGAGGTTCTTATTTCTTTGTATATGCTTTTTCAATTAGAATGTTAAAATGAATGTGTCTACCTTGACTTGATCAGCTATTGTTGGATCATAATTATCTATCCTCTTGCGCCTTTCTGCCATCCTCTTACGCCTTTCTGCGAGCTCAAGAGCACTTTGAATAAAAAGTAAGTAAATATTCAAATCAATTCAGAGGGTGATAAGGATTAAGATGCTCTAATCACGAATCAAAAGTTCAATTATGGATCGAGATTACAAATTAAGAGACAAATCAATTTCTAGCAGTAAGCCCAAGAAAATTTGTCTAAAAATATTTTTCAAATTTTTTAACTCAACACGAAGATTAGGATAAGATGATAATCGATCTATACTATGATCATGAATCAATCAAGGAATTTCAGTTGAAATCAAAGTTAATTAGATTTTCAAGAGATGTGAGAATTAGTTTCTTCTGAGTTTTATTTTCTAATCACATAATAAGAAATTTCAATTGATTTAAATAAGATTGGAAGGGAGAAACTTATTTTTATCAAATTTTTGTTGTTGAATCTTCAAATCTAATTGTTGATGATAATCTTCATCGTCTCTGCATCTCGACTTACTCATAAACGAATGAAGATCCAGAAACATCATCAGTAGATACATATATAGAGATCAAAGAATATTATCATTTCTTCCTCTTCGTAGTGCATCGAATCAAGAAAACCCTAGAAAATGAATCTAATGAGAGCAACTCTGGTTTTCTCTCTGGTTTCAGATGGAGAGAGAAAATGAAATAGAAAATGAAACTGAACATAAGATGGCGGTACATTTCATCAAATGTATGTGGGGGTATTTTAGGTATTTTAAAAGTGTAGCTTTATTGGCAAGCCATAATATTAAAAGTTCTGGGCCTAAGAATATCAAAATGTGAAAGCATGGAGTTGGGAGAGAAGGATCCATTTTGTGGGGCTTCTATATATTGAACCCATATAGTAGGCGCTTATAGTAGTTTTCACTAACAAAAATTCAATTTTGTCATATTTCCAGAAAAAAAAAAATTGTCATTAAAAATCAAATACCTTCCTTGATGACAAATAACTTCATGCGTTGTGTATAGAAAATATCCCAACATTCTTGAGCTAAAAAATATAACCTATCTTTTCTCTCTCTTCTCCCTCCTTCCTCTAAAATCCTTAAAAAAGATTTTTCATGCATACAGTTTACTTGCCAAACTCATTTGGCATCTCTTGACACTAATCTCGCGTCATTGGCCATGTTCAAACCCTGTTTGGCACATGCCATTGTCTAGCTGCAACTCAGACATGCACTCTGCATATCTGACACTTTGGCGAAGCCACTGATAATGCACCACAGTGGCGCATTTTCACTTGGCCACTTGACAGCCATGTCATAGTTAGCCACAAGAAGTTAGCTCTTAGTCTCCCAGTTGAGAGAGGATCCCTATTTATAGACATTTCTTGAAATGAGAATGTCAAACAGGTATCCTTTCCTATCTTTCCTTATCTTATATCTGTCCCTACAGCAGTACAAGTGTACCTTAGATTCTTCTTTATGAACCCACGTGACTTGGACTGTGCACGTGCATGTCAACAGGGAAGGGGCGCTATGTAGCGTTTTCTCTATGAAATGGGGAGACTTCCCCAGTCTTGGAGGGAATACTCTCTAGCATCTCTTCCATGATATGGGGAGGCTGTCATTCTACTTTAGCATTTTCCAGGTATCTATAGTATCAACAGCATAACCACCTCAAATCATCGCAAAATACATCAAATTCTAAATCATCAACATAACGAGCATATGGTCTTCTCTGACTGATTATCAACTTCAGATTCTAAAACCCATCTCTTATCTTTAACAACAATCACCAGAACCCATTAAATCATTCAATCGGTCGGGAACAACAAGCTTGTTCTTGTTCTCATAAAAGATCTCCCACATGAACCAAAATCTAATACGATTTCAAGCTTCGTCGTGTTCTTGGACCACCACAGACTCCTCCATCAATCCACGACAAAGAGTTCTTCTCCATTGTTTTCTCGGCTAATGAAAGAAGGAATGTGTTAATTGATTAATTACATTATTATAAAATAAAAATTTATTTATAAACAAATCAATTCGTCATCCGTTAGGTCAATTTGCTTGACTGGACCCACTGGACACCAAACTAAAACTTGGACACCAAATGCAAAGTTATACCATTTTATAGGCACCAAACTCAAAATATCCCTTTTAATAAATATTAAAAAGAAACCCTAAGTTCTACAAATTTGCAGTACTTCTCATGTCGCTGGAATTCCGGCGTCTCTGCGATAAAGTTTTTTTTTCTTCGTGCTCCTCCGTTACATTCGGGAGAGAGAATTATTTTCTCGATTTAGTTTGCCATGAGAAACAAAATGGTTTCGGGAGAAAGATATATGTATGTACCCGAACCCCAAATCAAGGTTTTCTTCGAACCTTACAATGTCGGGAAATCAAAATTCTTGCTTTCTCTAATTATTATGGTTCTATTATTATATGTGATCAGGAAAGATTCCATCTTTATTAGTTATTTGGGCTTCAATTGATTCGGTGTTAATTACGGTATTTTTGAATTTTGGGTTTTGCGGGTAATTCTCATGATGTAAATCCCTAACGACTATGATCAATTTTAGGGGCTTTGAATTGTGATCACCGGTTTCATACGGTGACCGTGTCTGCTGAAGTGAGTCATGAGTGTGATTTTTTCTTTTCTGGGCGCTTTACTTTTGTTATCATAACCAATTAAACATATCTGTTGACAAACAGTAGCAGCGAGAGGAGCCAAATCCAACAATATCTTTTGAAAGCTTGCGATTTGAGGATGATCGTAGTAGGAATGATCTTTAGGGTGCTAGAGATGTAGGTTGTGATGTTTAGCTATGGGGAAGTGATGTTAACTCTTTTAAAGAGGTAAGAAGAACCTCGTATTTTACTCGACTTTCTCGTAGATCACTTATAGTTACTTAGATTCTTGCTGCAAAGATTGGGGGTCGACCGAAGAGATTAAGACACGATTAAAAACCAACACAAGTGATACCTTCTTGAAACTTGCTTGATTGAGAAATAACGAAGAAAAGACCAGTGAATGTAACCAATCTGGTCTTAGGTTTGTGCAAGCAAGTTCACATAAATTCCCGGTGACTTCTCATATTCCCAAATCAAATTGTAACCGATTATAAGTGTGTCGAAAGATACCAAATTTCTTTATGTTATCTCCAGGAGATCTTCTCCGCACCTACCACATCTAACTATTTCGAAGACCAAGTGCAGTCCCAAATAAACACCTTCGGTAGAAAAACTGAACTTCTTTTGCCCAACTTCCTTGATACCATTCATGCCTTATTTGATGATCACCTAAAAAAAGAAAAAGACAAGCTAATAAATAACTTTTATTCAAGTACTTCAACTAAGATAAATGCGCTCAATGCTTATTATCACTACTATTTCCCTCCTCTAAAAGTCAGATTGGTTCTTCCCCTTTCTTCTCTTCCATGACATCATGTATGCTCAGAAAGCTCGGGTGGTTTGTGGACCAATCTTGTCGACATTCTATCGGTATCCACAACTTTATTCTGCATCTCCGTCATTCCCTGACCAAATCAATGACCAAAATAAAAAAGGAAGGATTTAAAGAGAAATATACCAATTAATTGAGATACACTGAGGACATACAATGTATATCATTTATATACTGGTGTTATTTATACTTCTAAATTCTAAACACCTGATCACCCCGTTCACAATGTTCATTCGGTATGGTGCCTCTGTATGCTTTGGTAATGCAAAAGTGAATCCTACATTTGACAGATTTCATAAACCTTATCTATGTTGTTGCCTTCTTATTATGTCGTTATGTTTGCTTAATTGAATGAATTTGTTAGGAATTTGTTGATATTAAGTAGAATTTAATTTCCCCTTTTATTGTTTTAGGTTTACAAAAAGAACGACAAGAATGGCTTCATCTTCGGTTCGAAGGGGTGATCGACCACCAAGTAAAGAAGTTGCGGATGAGATAGACGAAGATACAGTGGAAGAGAATACGTATAGTCATGAAGCAAAAAGTAATTTGTTGAAGAATGAAGAAAAAAATAAGAAAAAACGCAAGAAGTAACTAGTTTAGTTTTTTTCTTTTTTTGCGTTAGGGATTGAATTCAAACACAGTACACATTTATTTTGAATCTATATCTAATGTTAAGCTATTTTTTCACTTGTAATGTTAATCTTTAATGTTCTACTAACATTCTATGTCTTGGATGTGTTGCTCTGGTAGTTGTCAGGGGAAACTTTATTTCACGGAGGCTCTGGTAGCCGTGAACACATTGAAATCACAACCACCAGAGACATTGATATTTTCTATAGAGGACTACATGTCACCTACAGAGGTTACAAAGCTAGTTAAACCACACCACAGTACTCCCCCTCTTCTGGTTGTCTTTAAAGAGATCAGTAATCTATCAATATGAATTCGCGGAGGCTCTGGCATGTGTGAGAACATTTGATTCGCAACCACGCAGCGGTTGAGAATTTTCATAGACATGTAATTTTCATAAATAAATTCACGGAGGCTTTGGTGGGCGTGAATTGAAGGAACTCTTGATAACCAGGGGTCCGTGAGTTCTCAACAAAGTCAGGGGAAAATAAAAATCACGTTGGCTCTGGTGGTCGTGAATTCAATGAATTCTAGACCACCGGAGGGTTCGTGAGTCTTAACAAAGTTAGGTAAAAAAAAAAAAAAACTTCGTTGGGTCAGCTGGTCGTGAATTCAATGAATTCTCGACCACCAGAGACTCCATGAATTCAATGAATTCTCGACGACCAGAGCCTCCGTGAAAAATAGTTACCCTGAAAAAAATAAGTAACGATAGGTTTGGTATGCGAGAATTCATTGAATTCTCGACCATTGATCGGTTGTCAATCCGTCAAAAATAATTTCACTTTCTTACTCACTAAATTTAAATGAAGCACAAGGTAAGTAAGAGTTCGTATCCACAGAGAGGCAATTGTTGTTATGCGATTTTCGGTTTCTAAGGTAACCAAGGGGGGATGTTTGTTGTTTTAGTGAAATACTAAAGTAAAAACAAAATAGAGCAAAGCAAATAGTTGGAATAATCAATAAGGAGAAGATATTGGTCACGGGATAGTATCATTCACAAACATGTATTTTCATCAATGATTAGAATTGGTATTTTAATCAGTATTTACTAAAAGTCCTAGGATACCTTGATCGCAAGTATAACCCGTTAATTCCTGTTTTCATCACAACCACATTAAAAGATGCATATGTGAATTCTTCCTAGAAAGCAACCTAAAGTGTAAAAGCACAATTAGATTTAACTCCCTAAAAGCAATAAGTTCTATGGAATAAGACTAATCAATGCAAACGAATGTGTAAAAGCACTAAACGTTTTAACAAAAGTTATGATTCACTTGTGACTAGTAGGATATATCACTACAAGCACTACCCACAATTATGCTACTTAGAATCGGGATAAACAACTTTTTCGTATTGAAAACCCTAATATAGCTCTAGAGATGAATGTAAATCGGATTGATTCCGGACTCAACCAAACAAACTATCAAATCATGTAACACTATTAATTGTGAATCACAAACAATAAAATATTGAGACAAAACTAATTCATTGAATCACATAACATATTGAGAAATCAACTTTTATCCCATAACCAATAATATGTTTAGCTACTCATAGCTATGGAGTTCATCATAATCAATAATCAATAATAAAATAATAAAGAAGATGAAAAACAATTGGAAGCAAACCCTAGAAGCGTAAGACAAAAACGGCTCTCCAAAATTCCAAGAATAAGATATCCGATAAGTTGTAGAAGACTTTCCCTTTTATAGCTTTTCTCCAACTTCTAAAATTAGGTCTAGTCTTCAAAGTCCATTAGATGAAAATCCACCAAGCCCATAAGAGAGAGAAACCCATGTAGAAAATATGTCCAAAAATACGTCGCCGGAAATCTTGTATTATGGCCGGAAGTTGGCCGTAAGGGTCGCCGGAAAATAGCTCAGGTGACCGGCAAAGTCCGCCCGGTCACCAGTCAACGAATCAGCTCGGCGGGTCAAATCGGTCAGGTGAGTCAAGTGAGTCGACTCGGTCAAAGTAACGAGTCGGAACCGAGTTAACTGAGTTGGTATTGGCCAAGGCCATTTGCACAGGCCATATCCTCAGCTGCACTATCATTGTGCTTCAAGTCTCTGCATTTCAAACCTCTCTTTACGTAGCTTCCACGCAACAAAACATAATTGCTTCACTGTTCCAGCTCAAATAGCACCACCTTCTTGCACTTACTGCACCTGCTTGATATCCACAGCTGCAACTCCTATCCTCAGAAACAACCACCACTGCCTGAGCTCAATAGCATCAACACCATTTACAATCCCAGGCCAGCACCACCTACGGTACAGCTCGCCAGCATCTGGTTTATCTCCATAATCAGCTGCACAATCTTTCTTTCTTGTACTGCCAGTGCCATCTCATACCAGCTCACATCTGCAATTTCAACCACAGACTCATACCCATCTGCAGCTTCCATTCAATCACTTCACATCCCTTACTTGCCCTGGAACACTTCATAGCTGTTCCATTCTTCGCCATCTCCGCAGTTCAGCTCAACTGAATTCTCAGTAATCTTCACACCAGCTAGCATCATATGTTGCTGCTCTAATCAGCCGCGGCAGTCCATCAAAACCAGCTTCACTCCTTCCATGTAGTCTTAGTTCATTATCAAATCCCCACATGAGCTGCAACTACAACTCACTCTTGACTCAACCAGTACCATCAATTCCAACACATCACCAGCCTCAACTCAAGCCAAAACCTCAAGCTCAGAACCAGCACCAGCTCCTTGTACTGCTCTTCTGGATCTTCAATTCCAATTTCATTCATTTCCATTTGAGAACTGCAGCACAACCCTCTTCAACTCAGATTAAGCTCCAAATACATATAGCTGCATCTCAGCTCATCACCACTGGCCATTGTCAGTGCACTTCATACTGTGCCCATTTCGATCCCATCTCAAATCCTTGAATCTCCTTTTCGGTCCTCAAACTTCATAAGCAACAACACTCGCACATCGGGGCTTGCAATTGCAGTGCAGCCCTCCAATGCCTCAAATTCATTACCCAGAACAATCATCATCTCTGAATTTACAACCGGAACCCATACCAAGACTCGATCAACCTCCTAACCATTCAAACATCAACTCCATTTTCTCATTTATTGGTTTCACGGTATAACAGACCAATTCCATTTCAGACTCTCCTCATACTCAATTGCTCCACCATTTCTTAACCAAGATCTGTGTTCTTCTCAATTCATAACCACAGAACCTCAGATTCAAAAGAAACCCTAGCCTGTAGAAATTTTCCACAGACCCATCTTCATATCTGTCTTAAACTCTCAATGATTCAATTTCATCACCAAATTCTTCCATTGTCCCTGTACTTCTTTCAAATTCCATGGAATGAGCTCAAACATCCACTGAAACTCATTTTAATCTCCAATTTCGATCTTGTCTTCTCAGCGATTTGACACAAAGAAGAACTCCTTCTATGTTAACAATAGATTCTGAAGCAAACCCCAATTTCATTTCTAGTCCGGATTTCTTCATTTGAGTCACACAAAACCCTAACTAATTAGCCGTGGTGATTAAATGACCCAACAGCATATTTCCTCGCCGATTTCTCGAATTAACACCAAAGCCCTCTTAACCCATCTTCTCTAACTCAGAACCCTAAATCGTCTGATTCTTCTCTAGAACCCTAACATCTCCATCGATCTGTGGCAACTCTTTCTCAGATTCATCTTCTACAACATCACAAACATCTTCCATTGACCAGAATCAATCAAACCCATTTTATTCATCCA